>ML840583.1:0-13860 GCA_009831015.1 Picea engelmannii | reverse complement strand
CAAACATATCATTGCTATAACTTTCCTGATTGATTCTTTGAACAAAGAAGAACTCAATGAAAAATTCTTTGACAAATTTTCACCGGTAACAATTTCAGTAAAACGTTGTGCTTTTGTTTTAATGGCAATGAGTTAAAGTAACTACCCTCCGATCAAATAGATCGACGGTGAATATCCTTTGACATTATAATGCAATGTTTTTAGAGTGGCAAAAGTCGTATTCCAAACCAAATTCAAAGCAAGTTCTATTAAAAATTTCGGATTCAGGCCTCAGTGATAGCTCTCGATCACTTGTAAGTTCCGTAAATATTTTTGATTGTTGAGCTAATTCTAAACCAAACTTCTTCCTCGACTCCTTTATTCTTAAACTCCACGAATTTTAATACATAGTCTCTCTCTCATAAAAAAGCATTTGTAATGGAATTTTGAACTAAGAACATAGGTTTAAATTCTTAAATGATTTGGAAGCACTTACAGGTTCTTCTCGTAATCAATTGTGATGAAATTGCAGAAACAAAAATTGTTTATGAAGAAACAATTCGATCTTACAAACAATGAAGCTCGGGGGCAGAGGAATTCAAATTAAAACCACAACTTCTTTATTTACTATGCTTAGAATTTTGGCTAACTCGTCCCAATCGGATACAATGGCCTCCCTGGGCTTAAATACACATTCAATATGTTCTCAGATCCACAATACCTGGATCGAGATTTATTATTGAAAACTAGATCCTATAAATTTGCCTAAAACTCCAAACGGATTCAATCTACCAAAAAAGAGGATTCAAAATCCTTGATTTATTTTCAGACTTCTAAGCTAAATAAAACATAATTTTTTTTAAGAGAACCAACTCTCTTTAGTAAACTTGATTTTGACTTCCAAAAAGTCAATGATAATGATAATGTTGTTTTTGAGTTTATGCTCTTGCATCACACAATGTGATAGAAGGTTGACATCTTCATTCTCTCTTTTTCTTTTATGAAACGATGTTCATTTACCTCCCTTGCTTTAATTTTGACGTTTCATCTTTTAATTAGATATTAGTACTATCCACCACTGTAATAAAAGGTGACAAGGTGGCTAGTATTAACGGTGCAAAAATGCTTTAAGGGACTTTGAAAATTGGTTTCGAAATGATGATTTAAAGTCTCATAACCACTAAAAAGACAACATGTGGATGGGGGTAGGCAAGTGGTTATGAGACTTAGAGATCAAGTTAACGTTCATCCTACTTAAAATCCTATAAAAAAAACTACAACCGTTGATCTTTATTCACTATTTAAATGTATTATTAAGCCACACTATGCTTTATTTTCCTAATGTTGACACTTGGACACCTTTGATTTTGGAAATTTCACATGAAATGAGTGTTAAGTTATAAGAACTACAACATGTCCCATAATGGTGCACCCCTATTAAGCTAGTATCAAAGACAAGGGGAGACTTAGGAGATAGGTGGTAAATCAAGATAATGATGTGATGTCATAGTAGGGGTGTTTTACTCAAATATAAATGGAAGTGTATTTGAATATAAACCTTATAGTCTTTATTTTCACTATTTTCACTATCCATGTGGTATAAATTTTTAACGGAAAAACCCAATCAAATTCAATATTTTAATATGACATAAAGTGTATTTTAATGTGTACCCAAAAAATGGCCATAAATTGTATTTTAATATGACATAAATTGTATTTTAATGTTTACCCAAAAATTGTCATAAATTCTATTTTAATATGACATAAATTGTATGAAATGTGTACCCAAAAGATATTGAAGTTCGTACATATCCATAAATTTGCATGCATATACACCATGATTGTAAGGTTAAACAAAGTTTTTTCATACCCATGTGTGTGGTACACCGAACGAGCAAATTGTTTCCATGATGCTTATGCATATGAAGGTGTTGATGGTCTACTATCTGAGTGCAACAACTATATACTTCACATCATTAGATATATAAAAAAAAATCACTCAATAAACTATATATATATATATATATCAAGGAAAAATAGAGAGAATCAAGATACTAACCTCCTCCATGAAACAGTCATGTCCAGTGGCCTCCATTGGCCCATAACAAGTTCATCGACAACCTAAGCATTTATGAAGGTCACATGAACAAGGATGGGAATGATTAATGTGTCCATGTGGCCTCTTCTATCTAGGCTTTGTTGTAGGGCCTAAGGCCCAAACCCTCTAACATCATTTGAAGGTTTCTCCTCGTGGGATAATGTTATGAATGTTATATGTTGCACAAGGATACTTGTCAAGGTGGATATGAATGACAAGGTCTGGCTAATGTTATGTACTGTGGGAGGATGTTGTGCAGAGGGGGTTAGGCATCTATGAAGGAGGATGAGGACCTGGAAATGGGTCATGCCTAGCATTTTTTTGATCATGTGCGAACCCATGACCCACCCCCTAGAATTCATCAATATCAAAGAAGTTGACATGGTGACCTAAAACAAACTCAACCCATAATTCCTAAGGAAATATAAAGGCACCTTTCTACTATTATAGGGAGGTTCATCAAATCCCATGAACCACCTATTCGTCCAATTGTCTACAAATGGTTGGTAGGTGCACCAATCAATACAAATGTGTTTCTTTGTGACCAAGATATGTGTTTTTTTTGTTAGGTCAATTAACAATGTCATCAATTCTTGTTTTGAAATGTTGAGGTCTCTAACCTGGCTTTTACCTAGAGTTGTCCTAAAATAGTCAAATAATCTAGGCATGTAAAAAGAAATGTGTGTTAATTGGTCTTGGAAATATACAATAGAAGTAAAAATGGTATCTATGGATGTGGCTAGTGAAAGTCATGATGGCTCTCCAGTATTTCATAAGTCTTGTATAAGGGTTTTTTACTGACCTCAACTCTACATCAATTTTAATGTTTATGTTTGCTAGTTTTGGGTTGGGGTTTGGTCTATCTTCATGTGGTGATGTGGGATTTGGGTTTTCTCTAGGTGCAGGCTCCATATTATTTAAGTATGCTTCATTTTATTAGGGGAGAATTAATTTTTTATTTCTTTTTATAATTTAAATAAATTATGAAATACAAAAACAATCATATCCAATGAAGTAATTACCTAGAACCAATCAATGTCCCATCAACACAGTCCTCCATTCCCTTGTCAATCTCTCCTCAAATCTAGCTCCTGAATTTCCTCAAGAGATCACAAAATGCGCAAAATGGTATATTGGTAAAAATGGACGACCCGCTACTCTTTTTCCAAATTTACATTGTAAGAACATGCACACATTCCTAGAATGTACATGCATTCTAAGAACCTCCATATTCTTAGGAAAGTGCATGTGCTCTTAAGAACACCTAGTTGGCATTGAGTTAGTAGCCTTTGTGGTAGTTTGGGGAATGCCAAAATTGCAATATCACAAACTGTTAGGGACCTAACCTACCTAACCCTTCAAGTGGGTAGAATAATATATTTCCATGTAATAAAGGTCAATATTAATAAGGCCTAGAAATAAGGAGGAATAAGTCAAATGTAAGAAGACCTAATCGAAGCTTCTGCTTCTAGAAGGATCTTCCTCTAGATTGTTCTTTTGGATAGATAGATTTAGTATAAATATGAATAGAGGGTATGAGAAGTTTTGTCTTGGATATTAATGTAATAGAGCTATGCTCTGTTGGAGGTAGCCCCCTTGAGGAGGCAAGTGAACATTGCCCTCAGTGATCAAAGTGCTCTTTCTAGTGTTATTTTGGTATTATTTTGGTGTTTATTTGGTTATATCATTGTTTATCGACCATTTTTAGCTAATTATTTATGTTCTACATACTATTTTAATCTGTAATATTACAAGTTGTATCAGAGCACCTTCCTCAGCAAGAAATTGTGGGTTAAATTTTTTTCAGGGTAGAGATGTATTTTAATGTATTTAAGCTATAGAGGTTTGTCGTTACACGCATAAACCCATGGTTGGGGATTCATACACACATGAAATACAAGTGGTACTTAAGCACACATCTGTTGGCCACCCTTGTAACCCATGTTGGTATCCCTTCCAGTGTGTTAGTGCTTTGTAATTTTCCCAAGGCTGTGGAGGCAATCACCGAGGTAACATCAAACTGCTTTGAGTCAAGGATCTATCCCTCCAAGACTCAAAGAGGGATCTCTCTATCAGATTTAGATTTGTTTGAATATGGATCTTAGGCTAGCGATTACTGTACATAGGTTTGGTTTTTAAAATTGGTTGGATGGAACAGGAAAGGAAGTCCATGGGCAATGGATTCAAAGAGGCCTGATCTAATCAAGACAGTTTCTACAGGGAAAACTCACAGGGGAAGAAAGTCACCTTCTTGGATTCTTTGAAGTTTTTGTATTATATGAAAGAAAAGGTGAGGAAAGAGGATCGTATCAGAGAAATTAAGAATTCTGAAACTAACCATCTAGTAGAAAACACATAAATTATCCACAGCCAGAAACATAGTGTGTTTTAAAACAAATTCGGATCGTAATCTTTTGTTGAATAATTCAGAAAGAAAACAATATGTGACAGGGAAAACATATTACAAAAGAGACACTTCACCAAAAATATATGCCATATGAATCCTGGAAGCTTGACTGGTATCACTGAAATTTGATTTAAAGAGGCTCTGTGAGCTATTTTACAAAAAATGAATCATGGTCCCCAATTGATCAACAAACTTTTTCTTTAAAATTACATGAATATATAGGAAATATCACCCCTCAACCCTAGGAGGTCGAATTCAACCACCTCGTGAAAAAATAGAAACAAATCCCTGAAAATCTTGGAGTGTCTGCCATGAAAGATAGGTTGAACTACTGAAAAAGGGGTCAACTCAGACGTTTGTTTCTCCTCAACGGTGAAACATGTGTATAAATTGAAAGAGATTATTGTATATGAGTATGTTCAGGACAAAAAACACTTTTGGTTTATCCAAATTCATCTTCAATTCGCTGAAACAACGCCTGGAAAATCAGGACTAAAACAGGAAAAAACAAAAAGTTGCAAAATGGGGCTGAAATATGGCTTCGATTCTCAAAGCTTCTGGCAGCTGTGAAAAAAATGAGAGATTTTTTTGTTCTTCAACCCTTTATGGAGAAAAACCTCTCTCGGTTTTTCAAAATTCCTTCCCGTTTTCTTGGAATCCTTCTCGAAAGACGATTGGTTAAAACTGGAAACATAACGATTTTGTGAATTTGGAGGAGCGGTTTTGCAAGGGGAAGGTGGTTTTCGGACCCCCCTAAAGTGGTAAGTGGTATTGGGAGGGGGGGTCTGAATTCACCAGGGGTGACAAGTTTCCCTCCCAATACCACTTTTCAAACCCCCTTGGTGTTGATGGGACGCGAGGGGGGGGTTTCCGGGCTACAATAAATATCGTGGGTAAAAAAACTTTAGGATAGTAAATTTTAGTTTTTATGTTTTTTATTTATTGTTTTTTCTTTTTATTTGTTTATTATTTTATTTACGTTATATTGTATTTTGCTTGTTTTTATATTTTATTTTGTTTTGTTTTTATTTATGTTTATTATTTATTATATGTTTGTTTTAATATATGTATTTGTTTTTAATTGTTTTATATTATTGTTTTATTGTTTTCAATTGATATTTAATCTAACATAATTACTAATTTAAACAACTAATCTAATTACTAATTATTAATTAATTAATTATTAAAAAGACTAATGTAGTTTATTAGTCTAATTCCATTAATTCAATTAATATTAACACTATTAATTAATCTAATTATTTTTTTATTATCCTAAGTTTGTTTATTCATGCAGGGATGAGTGATGGGTGTGATGAGTTAAAGGATGAGGGAATGAAGGGCGCAACAAGGTGACGAAGGATTGGGTAGGGTGATGAAGGATCAGGCGAAACATATGGAGGGGAAATAGAATCAACCGAGCCCAACAAGCCAGATGTCTTCATCACGGGGGCAAAGTCAAATAAGAAGTTGAAGAATTGGGTTACCTACGATTATAGGACCGCAACTCAGTGGTAGCATATCAGATAACACCTATATATAGATCGTCCTATATCTCCTAAAACCCTGCATATATAAACTGATCGATCGTGTGAAAGATATAGTGCCACCGAGAACAACATTCAGGAAGATACTCTCTAGTACCTGGGTAGTCTAGTAGTACGGCTAAGGGTACGATCTAGCCTCCTTAGTTGGTTCCCTGAGATATTGGGTCGACTACTACTGTTGGACCCCGCACGTATATCAAAGGGCTATATCACAACGAAAACCCTTGTCTGCAGAACCCTTGAATACCCTAACCCTTGGGAATTAAAAATAAATACAACCAACAAGATCTATTGTCGTGCTACAATGTCTTCTGCATTCTGTTTGCGAAATTAGTACACATTTCTTCATGTTAAGCATTTGGGCATTTCGTCAATGCAGTATTCTTCAGGTCGGAGTATAACTCCACATGAGTAAAAAAAAAGTGTAGTGATCCCGTCGGCAAACTTATTTGGGACCTATTCCATTGGATTTCCCTTTTCTCCCTGATCACATTTGTACCCTTCATTTTTAATCCTTTTTGTTTTAGTGGACTTGACTCCTTTCTAGTTTCCCTATTTTTCCGCTTATTCCATTATATTTCCCTTTAAGCATTAATCGTCGTGGTACCCATCACTTCTAAATCCTTTTTTTTTGTGGTCCCACCCATGCATTATTTTCCTTACTCACACTTACCCTCTCCAAATGCGCACCACTTGCAACCAAGAACTACAAAATTCCATCAATCAAGCCCATGTCTCCATCGAATATCTCACATATTAGATGGATTCTACCCATTCCCACATTGACAAATTAGAGGACAAATTTAACAACATGGAAGCCAACCTCACATCCCAATTGACCTCCCTCTAGTCTAATGTCAATCAATTGTTGAACACCCTACGGGTCCTTCCTCATCAGAATAAATCAATGTTGTTGATTCCTCTCAGTCTCCGCATTTTCACTCCAACTCCTTTCATCGTGAACCCCGTCTTCCCCATGTAGAGGTCAATAAATTTGATGGCTTCGATCCTACAGGTTGGGTCACTCAAATGGAGCATTATTTTTCTCTGCTTGGCATTATTGATGAGCTGGAAAAGCTTCACTATGTTGTCCTCTATCTAGATCATGAATGCTAGCAATGGTGGAAATGGAGAAAAAATTCACGTCAGGGGTATATTTCCTGGACCCAGTTTATTAGTGAGCTCTATGCCCTCTTTGATACTGATACCCACTATCTCGGTCATTTGACCAAGTTGAAACAATCAGTCATAGTGGAAGACTTCATCATTGCCTTTGAGCATTTGACCTTTCGAAAAGAGGGCATGTCAGATGTGTTCTTTCGTGAATTCTTTGTCAATGGTCTCAAGGATGAAATTTGATCTGAGGCTCTCATGGCCCACCCTCCAATTTGGTTGGAAGATACTCAATGTGATAAATAGGCCCAATAAGTTGTTTTTTTCCAGAAAAAAAAAACACCCTTTTGTTCCTTCCGTCGACCCACTAATCCTAACCCCCCTATCACTCCCCTCAAGGTCTAGAAACTAACTAGGGATTAAATGGATGAACACCAACTGTAGGGTCTTTACTATAATTGTGATGAAAAATATTTTCTGGGGAACAAGTTTACGGAACAAAAACTATTTATGGCTATTTTCGAAGATGTTCCTGAAGAGGATGTGACATTTCCCCTTGTTGAATAACCCTCCCTCCATGATGCCACCCAGGATCCTCCTGATCCACCTAAAGTTGACCCACTTATTTTCTTGCATGCCCTCACTGGCTTCTCACCCCCACAAATGCTCAAGCTCATTGGCCACATTAATCACAAGAAGGTCATCATCCTTGTTGACAGTGGTGTCACCACAATTTTATTCATCGTTGCATTACCCAAGAAACCAATTTCTATATTCGTGATGTCAATAATTTTCAAATCATGATAGCCAATGGTGGGTCCATGAAATGTGGTGGGCGTTGTGAAAATGTTCGTCTTCAAATTGGACATTACCAACTGAAATCTCATATGTTTTCCATAGACATGGGAGGTTGTGACATTATGCTAGGTGTTGAATGGTTACACACTTTGGGTCCCATTCTTATGGATTTTAACGAATTAACCATGCAATTCCAATAGGAAGGACAAAGGTATCAATTCCAAGGTCTCACAGTTGGTTCTCCTAAGATCAGTAGTTCCCATCATATGGAAAATATCCTCAAGAAAGGCCACTCCAGTATCATTCTTGAACTCCATTCTATTCAAGCCATTGAGACACCCTCTGTGCATCCTGACCTCCAAGCTATCCTTTCCAAACATCAAGTTGTTGTTTCCACCCTTCAGGGACATCCTCCTTCTCATGGTGTCCATGATCATTCCATTCCCCTTATTCCTGGAAGTATTCCTCCCAGTCTTTTCCCTTATCATCACCCATTTTCCCAAAATAATGAAATTGAGAAAATAGTGCAAGAATTGCTCCAATAGGGTGTTTTCCACCCCAGTACCAACCCTTATTCTTCCCCTGTGGTCATGGTACTTAAGAAATAAGGTACTTGGTGCATGTGTCCCAACTTTCGTGCCCTCAATAAGCTCACCATTAAGGACAAGTTCCCCATTTCTGTCATTGATGATCTCTTGGATGAGTTGATTGCTGCTCAATACTTCACTAAACTTGATCTGCGTTCTAGATACCACTAGATACGTATGCAAGAAGCTCACATACCCAAGATTGATTTTCAAACTCACGAGGGTCACTATGGATTTTTGGTCATGCCCTTTGGCCTATGCAATGCCTCTTCCACCTTCCAAAGCCTGAGGAATCATGTCTTTCATCCTTTTCTCTGTCATTTTGTCTTAGTTTTCTTTGATGATATTCTCATCTATAGTAAAACTTGACAATATCATCTTTCCCACGTGGATCAAATTCTTCATTTACTCTTGCAGCATCAATGTTTCCTCAAACACTCTAAATGTGCCTTTGGAGCCTCAAAGGTAGAGTAATTGGGTCATATTGTTGGAAAAGATGGCATCCGGGTGGATCCTAAAAAGATTGAAGAAATGTAGGATTTGATTTGCACCAAGACTATCAAAATTTTGCGTGGTTTTTTGGGTTTAACCGACTATTATCGCAAGTTTGTTCGGAATTATGGGAAGATTTTGGCCCCTCTCAGTGCTCTCCTTACAAAGAATTCTTTCACCTGGAATCTCACAATGGATCAAACTTTTCAAGCTTTGAAGGAAGCTATGTGTACTATTCTAGTCTTGTTCGTTCCTCATTTCACAAAAGCCTTTGTCCTCGAATGTGATTCCTCGGGCAGAGGAATTGGAGTTGTCCTTATGCAAGAAGACCTTTGGCCTTTACTAGAAAATAATTGTCTGAACGCCATTTGGGCCAATCAATATATGAAAAGGAAATGTTGGCTATTCTACATGCAGTGGATCTCAAGCGCCCTTACCTCCTAAGGAAACACTTCCAAATTAAGACAGGTCATCAAAGCCTCAAGTATTTTCTTCAGCAACGACCTTCCTCCCCAGAGCAACAAAAATGGCTAACTAATCTCTTTGGTTATTATTGTGAGAAAATTTACAAGAAAGGAAAAGATAATGTTGTTTATGACGCTCTTTCTCGAAAATATGAAGATGAAGGGTCCCTTTTTCCCCTCTCCTTCACTGTACTAGATTGGCTCCAGGATGTGCGCCAAGAATGGCTACATGATCCTAAAATATCGCATATGATCCAACAATTGAAATCCAACTCTCTAGTTTCCCGAGGGTACTCTTGGAACAACGATGAACTTCACTACAAAGTTCGATTGTATTTAAGTAAACATTCACAACTTAAATCCACGGTGCTTTATGAGCTTCATGCTACTCCCACAACTGGACATTCAGGGTTTACTAAAACCTATGACCGGGTCAAACGTTCTTTTTTTTGGGATGGCATGAAAAATGAAGTTCGCACTTCTGTAGCATAATGTGATGTTTGTCAATGAAACAAAGGAGAAACCATCAAACCTCCTGGCACACTCCAACTGGTTCTGATTCCACCCACTATTTGAAGGGACATCTCTATGGATTTTATTGTGGGATTACCTAAATCAGGAAATAAGTCTGTCATCATGGTGGTTGTGGATCGTCTTTCCAAGTATGCTCATTTCTGTGCTCTTCATCACCCATTTGCCGCATCAACTGTGGCTCAACTTTTCATGGATCATATCTTCAAGCTTCATGGTATGCCTCATTCTATTGTTTCTGATCGAAATCAAACTTTCACCAACAATTTTTGGCAGGAACTGTTCAGACTTTAGGGCACCGAATTGCATCTCAACATTGTCTATCATCCCTAGAATGATGGTCAAACTAAAGTCGTGAATAAGTTTTTGGAGACTTATTTGAGGTTTTCTGCCTCTGAAATGCAAAATCAATGGGCTCAATGGTTACCATTAGTTGAATGGTGGCACAACACTTCTTACCATACCGCTACTCACATGACTCTTTTTGAAGCAGTATATGGAAAAAATCCACCTTCAGTTCTCTCCTACATGCCAGGTGTATCGAAGGTCTAGGAAGTTGACCAAACACTTACTGTTCGTGAGGCTATTCTTCGTACCCTCAAATAGAATTTGGTCATGGCTCAAAATCACATGAAGAAACAAGACGATCAAGTTTTCTTAGAATGGAAATTTGTTGAAAGAGACCAGGGATTTCTTCGGCTGCAACCTTATAGGAAAACTTCACTCAAGGCCAAACATTGTCCGAAACTGGCACCCAAATTTTATGGTCCTTATACAATTCTCAAGTGCGTTGGACAGGTGGCCTATCAGTTAGTTTTACCCAATCATTCTAAACTCCATCCTATTTTTCATGTCTCTTTCTTAAAGAAGGTGATTGGAACTAAGTGTCAAACTCAAATCAACCTTTCCAAGTTGGATGAAGAAGGATCCATATGGTTGCAGCCACAAGAAGTTTTGGACCAGCGAGAGCATCGTCTTCGTCAGCCTACCATCAAGGAAGTCTTAGTTCAATGGAAAGATACAACTCCAACAGATGCCACATGGGAGCCCGCTAACATTATGCAACAATTTCCTCATCTCAATCCTTGAGGACAAGGATGATTCTAAGGGGCAGGGCATGTTAGGGACCTAACATATCTAACCCCTCAAGTGGGTATAATATTATATTTCCATATAATAAAGGTCAATATAATAAGGCCTAGAAAATAGAGGAATAAGTTAAATGTAAGAAGATATAATAGAATCTTTCGCTTTCAGAAAGATCTTCCTCTAGATTGTTCTTTTGGATATATAGATTTAGTATAAATAGGAATAGAGGGTATGAGAAGTTTTGTCTTGGATATTATTGTAATAGAGCTTTGCTTTGCTGGAGGTTTCCCCCTCGAAGAGGCAAGTGAACATTTCTCTCAGTAATCAAAGTGCTCTTTCTGGTGTTATTCTGGTATTATTTTGGTATTATTGTGGTGTTGTTCTGGTTATATCATTGTTTATCTGTCATTTCTAGCGAATTATTTATGTTTTGCATAGTATTTTATATCTTGAATATTACACAAACACATGTGTATTTCTAAGAATGAGAGTACATTTTTGTGTGTGCACATTTCTCGACACCCTGTCACCACTTTTTTCACCATCATCTTCATAATTGTTGAAGAAAATCGGAGCCCATTAAATCTAAAAACGAGAGCATGATCTTAATACCTAGTGATCATGACTCCTAGTTAAGGAGACATGGGATCATGGATCCTAAGAGGATGAAAATTTTCCTTTTCCGCATTGATGAATCTTGAAATCCAAAGGGAGTAGGGATTTCCTCGTATAGGAGGGTATGTACCAAAGAGAATGGGGATGTGTTGAGGAGACATTGGATCATGGATCCTAAGAGGATGAAGGTTTTTCTTTTCCGCACTCAAATCTTAAAATCCAAAGGGAATGGGGATTTCCCCGTATAAGAGGGTATGTACCAAAGAGAATGGAGATTTGATGAAAATTAAAAGCTTGAGGAATCTTGGGATCCAAAGGGAATGGGGATTGCCACGTATAGAAGGGTATGCACCAATGAATGCTTAGGATCGGGAACAATCCTTTGAAAAATCTTTGGATCCAAAGGGGATCCAAAAGGAATGGGGATTGCCCTGACCGGGAATGGGGATTGCCCCGTATAAAAGGGTATGTATCAAAGAATGTTTGGGATCCAAAGGGAATGGGGATTGCCCCGTACACAAGGGTATGTACCAAAGAATGCTTTGGATCCAAAGGGAACAATCCTTTGAGGAATCTTGGGATCCAAAGGGAACCAAAGAAATTCTCGGTATCCAAAGGGAATGGAGATTGCCCCATACAGAAGGGTATGTACCAAACAATACCAAAGAATGCTTGGGATCCAAAGGGAATGGTTTGAGGAATCTTGCGATCCAAAGGGAATGGGGATAGAAGGGTATGCACCAAAGAATGCTTGGGATTCAAAGGGAACAAGGATTGCATGTACCAAAGAAAGTGTTCATTCCATCTAAATGTAATGATCAGCGAAAGTGTAATCTCGTGGCTCCCCGTGAAGGATTTACGATTTTTTCTGTCTAGTTGCGTTATAATTTGTTAAGTAGTCTGACAGTATTATAATACTCTTTGCTAAACATACACGTTAAGAAATGTGGGACATCAAACTTGACCCACCAGGTTAGTCATGATAATGATGCGCCATCAAATGGAAAGTAAATTTCACTCACAATCTATCAATTATGTTAAAATTAAAAAGATGTGCATTCAACAACAACCCTATTGTTAGGGAGTTGACCTAATCTCATTGGCGTCCCCGCTATAAAATACAATGCAATACTATACAGATTTTTCCATACATCTCAGAGAGAAACAGAGATGAGAGAGAGCAATATTCATGAATAACCTATCATAAGCACTGGTCTGTTTCCCAGCACTGTCCCCTGAGTTTCCCTCCATATATACCACCATTACGGACTTTCATGGATGTGATGAGCAGGCGATCATAATCAGCTCTGGAGTGAGGATTCGACAGAGTGGTATACGCAGTGTTTATTTCCATGAAATCCTGGGCAGACTTATCCTTCCCATCAGGAGGTGCAGCGTCGGGGTGATGGAGTCTGGCCAGTCTTCGATATGATGCCTTTATTTCTTCCCTGGTTGCCCCAAACGATAATCCCAGAACATGGTACAGACTACTACTAGTATTACTATTCTTCTTCCACTGATCTGAGTCCTTGGATGTTTGGACATGGGCATACACTATTGATATCCCTTTCTTATGATCTTGAAAATTTCTTGATCTTCTTGCTTCATGCCGAATCTTAAGAGGAGGCGACATGGTCGTCTTCATGCCAATCTGGCAACGCAGACGCACTGACTCCTCATGATCTGCAGACGATAATAATAACGTGTTAATTGTTCTTGCAGAGATCGATCCAGCTGGTCTGCTATGAATCTGCAAAACTAGATGAGCTCCAGAAAAACCCATAACTCTCTCTATATTACAAGCAATACAAAGACTGAATGGAAGGAAGATTTCAATAGAAATGGAATTGAATGGCCATGGAGATGGATATGAAAGAAGAGGAGATGTGAGATTATATTGAGGATGTTGATCTTTGAGAACTAAGGTAAACAGTCTGATATATCACGGGTTATGGTACACCTGTAGTGTTCTCGCTTATCCATTGCTACAGAGATGAATGAAGCTGAGTCACGTACAGCTGAGTCAGTCTGGCCTTATCGCTTCAAAAAGAATCAAAGTTAGACCTTGCTTTTCGGAAAAATCAACAATATCAACCTTTTTTCACAAATTTTATCAAGTTTGGACAAGATGTTAATATAATCA
>ML840582.1:10102-21637 GCA_009831015.1 Picea engelmannii | reverse complement strand
TCTGTATTGCTTAAAGAAGACCAATTTGTATAGATATAGGTCTATTTCTGTGACTAAAGTATTAAACATATCTAAATTTGAGCAATCGAATAGGTTTAATTTGAAGTCGAAATGCTAGGATACTCTGTGTTGCTTAAACAAGAACAATCTGTATAGATATATGTTTATTTATGTGACTGAAGTTTTAAACAGATCTAAATTTGAGCAATCAGATAGGTTTGATCTGAAGTCGAAATGCTAGGATACTCTAAATGGTTGAAGAAGACCAATCTGCATATATATGGGTTTATTTCTGTGACTGAAGTATTAAATAGATCTAAATTTTAGCAATCGGAGTTGAGTAAATTTGTGTGAAAGGAACCATTTAAATGTATTGCTAATTCCAAACAATCATGCATCTTAAAATAGACTTCTTGTCTTTTACATTTAAGAATTGAAGAGAAATAAAAAATAGCAAGAACCTTATGGATCACTTGGGCACTCATATATTATACACATATATACGTATTGGAAAGTACAATGCAAACTAGAAGTAATCTATCTACATCAGAAAGTTAAGGAAATTTGGAAAACCACCTTTTGTTTATCATATGCTAAAACAATCATGGGAATTGACGTATATTAGAAGATTTTCTACTTCCCTTGTTTTATTTAAAGAACGGTCTTCCCTTTCCATAGTTAAAGTCTGTAACGAATTTAGAAATTTTCGAAAACCTTAAGAAGATTAGGAACATTTTCTTTCTCAGGAGTATTAGATTATTTTGGGTAGTGTCGTCTCACAATCAAGGGAATGAACATTAAAACAAATGAGAAAGACTAGAGCATCTCAAAGACTCCATTTCAGAGTTTATTGGTTTAAGTTGCGTGGAGTTTTTTTGTTTTTGCAAATGCCAAAATCCGAAGTGGCCCCACTGCCTGATAGAATTTCATGATTCGGCGATTACCATTGTATGTTGTTCATGCATCAAGCATTAATAAATGTCAAAACCCGATATTGGCTGGGCACCATACCTTTTTCATGATTTTGAGATTCGACGTTTGACGTTGTGTAATGTTTTTGCATCGGGAGTTAATAAACCCCGAAACCCAAAATTGTTGGCCCCACAGCCAAATCACTTTTCGCAATTCGACATTTCTTATTTCATTTTTTTTGTGCGTCGTGTGTTAATAAACCCAAAAATCCCAAACACCGGAACCCCAAAGTGTTGCGTCCACAACTTTTTCTCATTTCAGAATTCGGCAAACTGTGTCGTCTTTTGTTTTTTGTATTTGGCGTTTGTAATCGCCGAAACCCGATTGACCTCCATTTGTTTTTTCACTAAGATATATATATGTATATTTAAAGTACGGAAGTGACCTTGCGAATACCAAGAATTATTATAGACCATCTACAGTAGGTACACATCTTTATATCAACCAGTGTTTAATGAAAAGTTATAGGTTGAAATGATGGAAAATTATTGGAGTGAATCGAATTAACACAACTTAATTACTAGAACTAATCATGAGAGGTGTTAAGGCCCAAGGAAGAAGGGACATCTCGAAACTTAAAACATACCCCTGAGTAAATTCCTAACTATGCAAATAACAACACAATCACCTAAATGTTCAAAAGGAAAGTCTTTAACGCAAGTACAGTAAGTGCAAATTGAATTCATATACCATCATGCGATCTGGAGTCAACTATAAACAAGATACACATATAGCCGGCAATAGTCGACTACTTTTTCCTTTTCAAAATCCTTTCGAGGAAGTAGCCAATATGGGTCTAGTATATTGAACCAATAAAATAACTAGTATGCAATTATAGGTAGGTGGGAGGGAAACCTTGTAATTCCTTTAAAAATAGTATTACATATCTCATTCTGAATTGAAACAAATGAACATGCCATGCACTGTTTTACTTCCAAAGATAGATTTTTCCATCACAAAATGAGTTTCCCTTAATCAATGGTACCTAAACCATGACTTAATCTCCATTTCATAGTTTCGGATACCAGGAGTTGGAGTTGTCAAGGACACTCACAACAAAAATGATAAAATTGCGAAATACAAAACCCCGACTTAATCACCATTTTGGAGTTTTAGATACCGGTATTCGGAGGCATCAAGGACACTCATGAAAGGAATGATAAAGTCGTGAAATTCTGAAAGGGACTGTTGTGAGTCTCGAAAACCCGAAAGGAAAAACTCTGAAATACCGTCAACCATCCATCTCAATGTGTTATGTGAACCTTTCGATCACTTCAGAGATTTTGTGATCATGAATTTTTATAATGTTGGATTCATGATGACAAGAAGGGAAAAACGCCAAAAAATCTCATTAGTCGTTCGATTAACAAAAGAAGGGATCAAATTATGGAGTTTTGTGATCCGTTGATCTGACCCCGTTTCAGGGATTGCGACTTGCCGAAATGCTGAAATGTCGAAGTGTGAAAGACATTTTGATTAGGATTGTGGTCACAGCCAGTGGTCATATGGAATAAGCATGAGACCCGGTACTTGAAATCCAATGGTGCAGGTGAATTTGAATATGATCGGAGGATTATGAAATATTTGTACTATGAGTTTAACCAGGAGGCCTCAGAAAGCAATTATAATTACAGGAATTGAAATAAAGATTGAAATGAGGAGTAAACACTTATCATTCATCAGAAAACTTTAAGTTGAATGGTAATGGAATTCGACGACAGTAAGGACTCTTGCTAACTTTCATACTCAAGATTTATAACATAAAGCTTACTTGCTTGAATCTCGAACTATTGAAGGATGTTTATACAAACAATTTTTTTTTTAGACAATTTTGAGGTATATTACATATGGTATCAGAGGAAAAGCTACAACACTGGGCCTGAAAAGGGCCACATTAGTTTCTTAGTATTTATTCAGACTTATGTAAAACTAATAAATCTTATGGTTATAAACAAAAAGCCCTTTCTGTTTTTGTAAATTATGGCATCTCAGGAGGGTGCAGAAATCAGGATGGAAGGAAATCCATTGAAAGGACCTCCTGGAGATCCAAGACAGAGCAATGATGGAAGCTCACCCATGAAGGCGTTGGAAACAATGAGGAATTTTATTGTTGAACTGTAGGTTTTCAAGGCTGGCAATGAAAAATTGAAGAAAGCACAACGAGAACAACAAGAGATAAATGAAGTCATGTTGCGTAGTATAGTAACCAAGAAAAGCCCAAAAGACGATAACCAGGATGAAAAAGTCAGCAAAAGGGCCTCCAAGAATTATGGACCGGAAACAGATCATCTGCAGGGACACCTTCAGCTGAAGACAAAACTATACCAGATAGAAAAATAAAACAAGTAGACCACCTTGAAGGAGAATTTAAAAATTGTTGTTGTTTTAGCACACCATTTCGATGCCATTTTCCCAAAGAGTTCAAATTGATCCTTAATGGGAGGGTTCTCAAAGATATGCACTGTAAATTTGGTACTATTGATTTCATTCATTGTATAGTACAAACTTATCATTATTAAAGGTTTGTACCTTTTTTTATTGTGTATATTCAATATGATTTCACATGTCGAGTTCAAAAAAAAGTTATAGAAACTTAAAAATATTTCATTCATAACAATTTCTTAATCAAAATTTCCTTTTTATTATGAAACATAGTTGAATAATGTAAAAATATCTTGAATATGGATGTTGATGTGTCCCTCCTCCATGAATAGGGTTTCAACCCTAGTCGTCGGGGACTATTCTCGAAAGTTTTATCTGCTCAGCCATCCATAGATTAGAGCTTCCCTCGACTTAGTTTCCCTAGTTGGGGTTTGGACTCTTATTTAACAAACAATTATTCCATGTCTCTTATTAATGTAGGTGGATATCGGTGGCCACCCAACTTTTCCAACTTGCCCAAAACAACTTTCTGGCAATTTTGGCAATTTACTAATTTTAGCAAGTTTTAACTTCCGGGGCCATTTTGCGGGGCCAAATGAAGGTTTTTTGAGATTGAGTTTCTCAATTATAGCTAAAGGAATTATTGAGACCCCAAAATGAATCTCCTCGATCATACCTTTCCAACGAGCTATCATATGCCTAGATATCAATGGCCACCCAACTTTTCCAACTGGCTCAAAACAACATTCTGACAATTTTCACAATTTATTATTTTTAGCAAGTTTTAACTTATGGAGCCATTTTGAGGGCCTAAATGAAGGGTTTTCAAAATGTAGGTTCCCAACGATATCCAAAGGCATGATTGAGCCCCCAAAATGAATCTCCTTGATGATACCTTTCCAACGAGCTATCATACACCTAAAACAGAGATCGTATGCAAAATTTACGACCCCGGGAAGTTGATGTACTAACTTACCCAAATGGGGCCCACATGAATTTTGGTGCTTCATATCCTAGGGTTATTTTTTTGCATGTCTAGGAATTTTTTCATTCCCTTTTCTTGTAAAAAGTCCTTCCAAGCCTCAATGTAATCATCTTCTTGCGAATGCGAGTAGTCGTCACATCTCTTCTTAGAGATAAGCTGCCACCATTCTATCGAGTCTTTCACTCTGTATTTTACAGTCTATATACATTTATTTCATTAATAGAAATCATGTATTATTGTACATCTATGTTTATGGTTTCACCTCTGATATATTTTTGTTATATTATTGAATATTTGTGATATCTCTTTGCATTTCTTTATTAAATCTTTGATCTCATTTCGTGGCGAAAATAATCTGGATCAATGGTATTAGAGCAGGCTGCTCTTGATCATTTTTTAAGTGCATGTCTCTGACGAGGTCCAAGTATAACAAGTTGGGTCTCGAGCTTGTCTCTCTTGAAGACAATTTCTCTCGCACACCCAAGAAACCCTCAATGGCGGAAGAAAAGAAAAACGACAGAGCAAATGATCATATAAATCTATTGCTTGAGCAACCTCTCACGTGATAGAGGGACGAAATGATAGGTGCATATTCATCAAGCGACCACTTTGGAGGCACCTCTCCTTTCAAGGTACAAGTTAATTTTGATATTCTAGTATTCGAAGGACAGATAGATGCAGAAGCCCTAGAAAAATGGTTAACTCTGCTAGAAGGTTATTTCTCCGTTCACAATTTTTCTGACAAAGAAAAGGTCACCTTCGCACTCCTTAAATCTCTCCCTCATGTCAAACATTGGTGGGAAACTTTCTGGGAGTAAAGTTCCATAGAGGAGTCTAGAATATACAGAGCCGATCCCACTTGGGATTTTTTTGTGGATGTGGTAAATGAATAGTATTACCCTGTTGGCAACTATGAGGACCAATACATGAGATGGACCACACTGCAACAAGAGATGAGCCAAGCAGTTCCATAGTTCACCAATACCTTCCATACCTTGCACACCAAGCTGGGTATCAAAGACTCTGACTGACATTTGGTTTTAAAATACCGTGGGGCTCTTCACAGATACATCCAGACTGAAATGGATTTTATGGAAATCTCATCACTCAGTGCTTCTTATCGATATGCTGTTAAAATTGAGTAGAAATTTAAGCACCAGAACAAACGAGAGTTCAGGTTTACAAATCTGCAACAACCAAATTATGGCAAAGACAACCCTAACAAACAGTTTCCCGAAAACTAGTCCAAGACATAGGAAAAGAAGGGTTACGGAAAGACAAAGAAGGACACTGGAAAATGGTGCGAGTTCCATAAAATCCCCTAGAACAACACCGATGAATGTCGCTCAAAATAGTCATTAGTGGCTGAGATAAAAAACAAAGAGCCAAACCATGATTCAGAATCTGATTCTAAAAATAATGGTAAAGGACAGATCATTGATGCGGACCCCACTGCTATTGTCTCTACTGCAACAATTCAACCAGAAGAGTGGGAGAACCTTTTTCGCTCACAGATTTGGGTGAAGGGGACCCCGCTGCATTTTATTATTGATAGTGGAAGCCAGAAGAACCTCATCTCAGCATAGGTCATCAAAAAGTTGCGATTGTCGACAACACCACACCTGCAACCATACAACATTGGGTGGCTTCGCCAAGGATGAGATCTTCATGTCAACCAACAGTGTCGATTATCATACGGCATCCAACCCTTCAGGGATGAGGTATTATGTGATGTTGCCCCACTAGATGTCTGTGATGTGCTCTTGGGCCAACCATATATGTCGTGACACCATGTTTATGAGTCTCAGAATCCCTCGACCTTTATGGGATTCATAATTTCCTCAAAAACATTAGAGCACTCATGTGGGTTTCTTCTACCTGGATTCCACTTAGGCTATCCTCTTCTAGAGATCATTCTTTACTAAGGATCATTTATTGATGATCGATTGCGATAAACTCTATTGTAAATCTCTATGTAATATTTTTCTTTCGCATTAATAAATTGGTCCAAGTGCCCACATTAGCAAGGGTCTTGGATGTTTCTCGATAGGGTTTTACCATGTCAAATCATCAGTGTGTCATTGGCACTCACGTGTGGGGATCAAACATGCTCTGATACATTAGTAGTGTAGACAGTCTATTAACTATAGATGTTGTAATTACTAGGAGCACACAACAATGCAATTCAAAGCAATGCACACAACCCATTAATTGATCCGTAAAGATCTTTTAATGACTGTGGTTGAGTTTTTAATTGCATGTGTTAATTAACACTTTGAAAAGCTTAATGAAAGAATGAGGAAATGAGAGAATTTATGACATCCGTATACATACATGCATATCTGAAATTAAATAGTAAACAACAAACCATAACAAGAGAATTAATAATGGAGTTTGGCACAACATTGCCTACATCTCCCGGCCTTTGTCTTATTGGGGGAGGCTTCTTTATTTCTGTTAAAAGCTCAAAAAATACACCGTAGCAGTGCCAATTGTCTACAAGACTGATCTGGTAATGTTCTTCCAGATATCTACAATCCAACAAAAGAAACGACATGCAAAACATATGACTAGAGTTCCCAGAAATGGCTCGCAAGCATCTTCTCCTCAACAGCTTCCCTGCATAAAGATGGCTTTGGCTTGTCTTCCCTTTAGCATAACTCTACTCTGACTATCCTTCCATGGCCTTAAAAAAGCCTGTATTTTATAGATCTGAAGTTGGTTATCAATCCCCAACTTCCTCCCAAAATCTAGGCTCCAAAAATGCCCAATATCTCCCAAAAATGGCCAAAATCCACTATTAACAGGCATAAAATCAATTAAAAATGCATAATAATATGGTAAAAACCCACTATATGTTTAATAATAGGGCCTAGCCCCCACTATATGGTGCACGCCCCTAAACTTGGTCATATGGATAGATATGTGACCAAGTACCAGCCCGAAGGGCTGTGCGCTGGCCCCTCATCCCGAAATCCTTGGTCACATTGCGCCATTCCATAGGACCGCGCCCCCTATTCTCACACTTGGCCTATGGTATTACCCCTAGTTTTATGGCGAAGTGTGCGCTCTCATATGTGGCCCCTGCGCCCCAAAATTTGTGGTTGCATAGACAATAAAACCGTGGGATGGGGCTAAGCCCCAACCCTTTCCACCTCCAACTAAACTGTCAATCAAACTTAAATAAAATGTATTCCATTTGATTATTAAGAACCAACAGTGGAGCGGGTGGTTATCCCAGTCCTTCCAGTCCATATCTTGGAGGAGGTTGGGGGTTCGACTCCGATGGAGACCCTAAAATTTTGCATAACACCAAAGAGCCATCTAGAGGGTGACACGTGGTAGCCCATGACTGGGCCACCTGGCACCACGTTATTCATCTGAACCGATGCCACTTGTCAACATTTCACTGGTCCACTTGTTTGTCGATTTTTTAGCTATGTACTACCATGTCACTACCCTGTCAACATGCCACTGGGTCTGCCACGTCAGCCTGTGCCATGTGCCACCCTTATAGTGGTGACACGTGTCACCCTTTGACTGGTCTAATCCCTACTGTATGCCAGATCACCTGCCATGTGTCATCACCAGGAGTTGCCATGTCAGTTGTACAGTTGTAGGGCATGTACATTCAGCCTGCCATGTGGACTGTACGGACTATACAGTCACCCCCCCTTTTTTACCTCTTTGGGTTTTTTATTAGAATGCGATATCTTTCGCATATGGAGCCCGTTTGATGAAGTAAATGTATGGCCAGAATCAATAAGACAAGAAGGATGCAATGGAGTTGGCTTCATCGGATTCTGACCACTTTCATTTTTTATCATTTTTTAGCCCTAACAGGCTCCTGGATCCGATTTTGGATCACACCTCCCCACTAAAAGATCTTTTGGTCCCCAAAAGGTTACTGACCAGTCAACAAACTTGGGGTAGGCAACCCAGATTTTCCTCTGTCTCTGTACTCTGTCCTATGCACTTGTCTCATCAAGATAACTGTAACACA
Organism: Picea engelmannii; assembly: GCA_009831015.1. Lineage (NCBI taxonomy): Eukaryota > Viridiplantae > Streptophyta > Pinopsida > Pinales > Pinaceae > Picea > Picea engelmannii. The sequence continues at coordinate 13,295 of ML840582.1, read as the reverse complement.
ATCATGACAACTGACAGTATACTTTTAGCCATTTGAACCCCGCTACATCTTACTGAAGCCACTATCATCCATGTAGACAACATTACTAATGATAGCATCAAAAAGACGACTGTGAATGAGCTGATATACTTGTAATATTTGCACGACATGAGCTTATCTTGAAGCAACTTATGATTGATTTTCCATTCAACAATCATTTCTTGTTCTTGCTTAAGATCGATTACTGCATTTGAAACAATTATTGGTTTGTTTCTTTCTTGCACTGCCTTCTTTAATTGTTCCATTGTTTGAAGTGTTGTATTTTCCTTAACATGATCAGGATGAACCACATAATATTGACCTTCTCTGGTTAATTGATATTGATTATTTGTCTTGTAGAAGATTTCCTTACGATAATATAAATATGGACTACCTAAGACCATTCCACATTCTCTTAACGACACTACATCACATGTTACTTTGTCCACATACTTCGATGAAATTGAAAATTTGATTGTGCACTGCTTTGTTATGTGCATTTGATGATGATTGCTCATCCATTTTAGTGTGTAAGGATTTTGATGTACTTGTGTTTTTAACCCCAATTGCTTAACCAATTCATTTCATATTAGATTAGATTGAGATCCACTATCGATTACTGTGTCTATCTTAGTGTGTCACATGATTACCCTTATATGAAACAAGTTGTTTCTACAATCGATGCCTTCACCAATTTGACCTGTCATACCAACCAATGAGATCTTTGATTCATCACCTGAATCTGATCCCAAGTCTATGGGTCTTGTTGTCGTTGCCACTGTTTGCATTCCCTTCTTTTCCTTGAACCACTTTGGCCTCTTCTCAGGATGCAACTGCCAACATCKGTCCTCATCATGTCCCTCTTTCTTGCAATGCTTGCAAGAGGGCTTTMATTCCTTCCTCGTCACTGTATTTKCATTMTTGCCATGAMTTTTCCTCTTGTCCTSTTTTCTTGAAGACGATGATTCCCCTGACACACCTWCTTTTCCTGCTTCAATATACGTAGGTTGAATAGAAACCTCATCAAGATTAGTGGGTCCAAACATGAATACAATGTTTCTAATATGCACAGGTAAACCTCCTATATACTTCCTAAGAGTTTCTTGTGTTTGTAAAGGGATATCTAACATCAATGCCATTTTTTGAAATCCATCGGCGTATTCTTGCAGTGTTTGTCATTTTCTTCGTTTTAAAGACTGCCATTCAATTAATGCTTTTTCTTTATAACCCAAAGGATAGAATTGTTTCCTAAGTGCATAAATGAAACTCTTCCATGATGGAAATAACTTACCCACTTGTTGTGTTCCATTTTGCAACTTGCTTTGCCACAAGATGAGAGTTGTACCTGCAAGTCTCAAACATGCCAACTTGATTTGTGTGGCATCATCCTTGATCTATTGCACACTGCAATAAACCTCCATCTGCCTGATACAATTGTCAAGTTTCTCTGCATTTACTTCACCATCATATATGGGTATCTCAAATTTAACATCAAGTTTTAACAATGGCATTTCATTCTTATTCTTATGAACGTTTTTCTTTGCATCAGATTTAGAACTTGAACTTGAAGAAGAAGGAGAAGAAGGAGGTGATGATGAAGGTGAAGGAGGAATTTCAGGATGATCCTCTTCCTCTTCATTTTTTTCCCTTTGAAGATTCACCCAAAACTGGTCTCTTTCGTTCCAAGTAATCCTCGTACAAAACTTTCACCATCTTCGAAATAGCAAGGAAAGTTTTCCTGAACTCTTTCTCATACTGAGAAAGCCCTTCTTCCGATGCCATCTTCTCGCTGTGAGAAGCTCTCTTTCCCAATCACATTAATGGATTCTCTGCAACAATATCGCCTTCACCACGCTGTAGCTTTTCCTTCGTTAACGTGCAAAACTCAAATCCAAACGTCAACTAGCTCTGATACCACTTGATCCGTAAAGATCTTTTAATGACTGTGGTTGAGTTTTTAATTGCATGTGTTAATTAACCCTTTGAAAATATTAATGAAAGAATGAGGAAATGAGAGGAATTCTGACAACCATATAAATATATGAATATCTGAAATGAAGTAATAAACAACAAACCATAGCAAGAGAATTGATAACAGAGTTCGGCACAACGCTGCCTAAATCTTCGGGACTTTGTCTCAGTGGGGGAGGCTTCTTTATTTCTATTCAAAGCTCAAAAAATGCATCGTAGAAGTGCCAATTGGCTACAAGACTGATATGGTCATGTTCTTCTAGATCTCTAGAACCCAGCAAAAGAAACAACAGGCAAAACGGATGACCAGAGCTCCTAGAAATGGCCCGCAAGCGTAGCTTGAAACGTGTCCAGTTGAATTGTCCTGCTCTTTATCTAGGAATCCCTCGACCTTTAAGGGATTCATAATTTCCTCAAAAAAATTGGATCACTCATGTGGGTTTCTTCTACCTGGATTCGACTTAGGCTATCCTCTTCTAGAGATCATTCTTTAGTAAGGGTCATTTATTGATGATCGATTGCGATAAACTCTATTGTAAATCTCTATGTAATATTTTTCTTTCCCATTAATAAATTGGTCCAAGTACCCATGTTAGCGAGAGTCTTGGATGTTTCCCCATATATTTTTACCATGTCAAATCATCGGTGTGTCATTAGCACTCACATGTGGCGATCGAACATGCTCTAATACATTATTAGTGTAGACAACTGCCAACATCTGTCCTCATCATGTCCCTCTCTTTTGCAATGCTTGCAAGAGGGCATTCATTCCTTCCTCATCACTGCATTTGCATTCTTTCCATGCCTTTTCCTCTTGTCCTCTTTTCTTGAAGACAATGATTCCCCTGACACACCTACTTTTCCTGCTTCAATATATGTAGCTTGAATAGAAACCTCATCAAGATTAGTGGGTCCAAACATGAATACAATGTTTCTAATATGCACAGGTAAACCTCCTATATACTTCCTAAGAGTTTCTTGTGTTTGTAAAGGGATATCTAACATCAATGCCATTTTTTGAAATCCATCGGCGTATTCTTGTAGTGTTTGTCATTTTCTTCGTTTTAAAGACTTCCATTCAATTAATGCTTTTTCTTTATAACCCAAAGGATAGAATTGTTTCCTAAGTGCATAAATGAAACTCTTCCATGATGGAAATACCTTACCCACTTGTTGTGTTCCATTTTGCAACTTGCTTTGCCAC
>ML840581.1:51028-70590 GCA_009831015.1 Picea engelmannii | reverse complement strand
CCTGAAGATTTGTATGTTGAACTTCTTTGTTTTGTTACTAGAAATTGGAAGGGACTTTCAAGTCACCTGAAAAATGCTCCTTTGTTGAAGTATATAGCTTATTCCAACAACACAGATTTGGCAAGTGTATCAAATCCTCCAGACCACACAAGAATTTATCTTTCGTAAGAGGAGTCGCACATATCGTGGCTTGAAAAATGGTCTAGAATATTCAGAAATGACACCAAATATTACTCCATGCACGAATATACTCAGAAGGAAATTATATGTGAGAAATTGTATGGGTGGTTGAATCAACATCCTATAATTACAGAGGTTTCTATTTTAAATTTTGTTGAGCGAATTCTGGGTGTGATAACAAACTTGACAGAAAGTCGGATTCTCTGTCCAAGTTTGTTCATCGACCTTTGGATGTAGTAAAAAACTACACATACAATCAACTTTCTATCGGTATTGCACATTTGTTTCACTATTCCTATGCATATGATTGCATCTAGGTCAAAGAAATTTCTGCTCTTTGCAAGAATATTCTCTTGGTAGTTGAAGGTGGGTATATAACCAGGGAACGAGGCTCTCAAAAGTTTATCATGCCTGCATCGACATGTAACTGGGAAAATTTAATGGGAAGGAATTATGGATTATGGACTTTGCAACACTTTTTGAAGATTACTTTATACTACCACCTTCTGTAAGAAGTTTGACATGTTCATGTAATGATTTGGGTTATGAAGATCACCTTTTACTACCACCTTCATGTAATCATTTTTTTTCATTCTTTAGAAGAGACCTTGATGTAGTAGGATATTCCAGAGTTGTTTCCACCGAATATCAATCTTCTTGTTGTTTCCCTTGATTTGAATAAGGAGAATTCATTTATTCTATTGCAGTATATCCGATATTTGAAAAAAACGTAAATTGCTCAATGCTTGAAGTATTTCCTTGTCTATATCAAATAAATCTCCATGGCCTCGCCGCAAGCGCCTCTTGAGTTGTTCATCAGGATCACAGATCAATAAGGATAGAGTGCCTACTTGGTCATAGAGTGCTTCCATCACCATCTTGTGTTTTCACAGGTGCTTTTATTGCTACCTTCTTTCTTTGTCCTAGTGGTGGATTCTTCTATCCCAACCAACATAATGGAAATAAAATAGCTCTAGGGAGTTTGATTGCTTCCGGGAATCTGAGTTGACTATATATTAATTTTGGTTAACTTAAAAAGGTTTATGTGTGCAACCTAATGTTAGACATATAAAATACAATTTATTATTTTTTTAAAACATGGTTGTTCAAAAAGTTTCAAGTGTTGTTTGGGATTCACTTCCTTCAAGGATGTTAATTAATCACACAATTAATATTGCTTGTGCCAATGCAATTGAGTCATTGTCGACTATGAAAATCACATTAACACTTCAATGTCAGATAATAGATTTCTGACATGTAACTAATGTCGAGGTCATCATCGCACAGGACACCCAATCTCCAAAGATTTTTGGACTCACAACAACATCGTAATTATCGTGACAAAGAAACACTAAAGTCGATGCTCTTTGCAGGTCTTCCAATCCTGCAGTCTAAGGTCTTTGACAATGACATGTCTGCTTGTTCACCGCATTACCGCCCTGCAGTCAATGGAACTATTCCCATTTCCACTGCCAGTGTCGATGTCCAAATCTCAAGCTATATGGATTCTGGATTCACCGCTAGTGTGGATGCCTGAAGCTGAAACTACTAGGAGCCTGGGGTCATGACTTGTTACACTTGACATTAGTATCAGTAGTGATCGAAAGTTGATTGTATGTCGAGTCTGTTATTACATCCATAGGTCGCTCAACAATCTTTGAGATAGAAGTTGGTTGTCTGTCAATTCTATTACAACTTTGTCATAAAAGGGTCTGTAATTTTAGAATGTTGACTCAAACACACATACAGTTTCTCACCTTCATGAGGATCCAAATTTATAATTTTCTTCTAAGTATATTCTGGCATGGAGTAATATTTGGCATCACTTCCGAATATTCCATACCATTTTGTGAGCCACAATGTCTTCCACCTCTATGATGAAATATATATTCTGGTGTGATATGCAACATTTGATACACTTGTCAAATCTATGTTGCTGGAAGAAGCTATATACTTCAATAGAGGAGAATTTTGTAGGTGACTTGAACGTCCTTTCCAATTTACAGTAATAAAACAAATAAATTCAACATACAAATCTTTAGGCAGGCCTTTCAACCAAACAGATGATTGAATACAGGGAGAATACCAATCACAACATACTTGAATTTTTTTTGTCTCAGCTTTTGTTGGCTATAAAGATTTTTTTTCCCAAAATATGATGTCACATAAAACCACTCCCTCATCTTTAAATTGGGCCTGAATCGCATCCCTAATTTGTCTCAGATGTCGATGACCAGGAACATTACAAGGAAGGCACCTTAAACCCCACGTTTTCAACGATAGAGGGAAATTAACACTTAGCAAAGTATGGAATGTTGAATAAAAAGCTAATGTAGGTAGGCCAAATCTAGAAGAGACAAAGTATTCAAGAAGTTGAGATAGATATATCTGGAAGCACCAATGAATTCCAACACCCAAAATTGATATTTGTATTGTTGTTTTTAACCAGGAAAGCATTTGATGATCAAGTTAAAATCTATAAAATAATGTCTACAGGCTTGATTCTTGTACATATTTTCTTTTTTTGTCTGCGGGAGCCCCAATCGCAATCATTATGGAAAACACATTTAAATTTCAGAGAATATCTGCTGAACTATTTCAATACATTTATTTTGGGAAATAACATATGTTGTATTTTTTAACCCAGTTTATCTGAATATAGAATATTTGAGGTTTTTGTATGGTGTTTTCCAATGTCTGATATTGTTTTTTTATTTTATTTTGCATTTTCTTTTTAAATTGACTCATTTTCCTGTATAGCTATTGATAGATGAATTCAACCTCTTTCTACAAGAATTTAAGACGCTCTTTGATCCATGGTTAAACATGCACGACAATCTTTTTTTTTTCTTCCCAACACTTCGATTTAAATAAAATCTACTCTATTCACTCCTTGCATTTTACATGGAAGAATAATTTGTGATACGATATAGTTATGTGGAACCCACCCTATACTTAAGAAATAAGTGGGTGCACCCATCCTGCTTTCATCCTTCGTGGTCCCATAAATAGAATGAATTAATGACTCTATTTCAAGAAGGAAACTCAGGTGTTGACATCATGTTCATATTCAATATTGTGCATATATTACAGCTTCTTCTATTTGATGATATTCGTGCATATAAAAACTCTTACATCATATATTTACACACACACACACATACACATATATATTCTTTCTATTGTTTATGGGTTTCAACGAAATTTGTGAACTGAAAAACACCCTACAATTTGGGAGATGCTTTACATTTGGACCACAAATAATCTATTAAGATATATTAATATGAATACTATTGGAATAAATACAAACAAATTCTCTTTAAACTTGAAGTTGTCTTTGTCAACCCCCAAGTATATTACATAGTTGCGACTAAATGCTTGTTTCTCCCTTTGTTTCCCCTTCTCTATACTTACCCATTTTCCCTTGTATTCTTCCCCTCTATTATACCTTTGCGGTTATATATTTAGTCGCATTTCTATGATCACAACTTCCCGGGTTGGCGGATTGGCAGATGCTCATCTTCATCTATATATTCACGTCATGAGATCGACCGACCGTGGTCCCTTTCAGTACTTAGCCAATTATCTGACCACCAAGTCCCGGGTTTGCGATCGAACACTTATGCCCCTTGTTCCATCATATACATCTTGCACCCAAAAAATTTCGTGATCTGCAATTTATGCTTTTACTAGTGAGAACTCACCAGGGGTTTAAAAATATTGGAATTAATAAATGAACAATAGATTTTGTTCTGTGAGATACTTATCCCTTTTTCCCTTTTCTTCTTCCTGTCTATTATCCCTTTCTAGTTATATAATTAGTCTCCTTTCTATGATTGTGGGTTCCCATGTTGGCAGACTGACAGATATTCATCTCCATCTATACCCTCACATGACGAGTCCGGTCGACCGTCGTTCCTTTCCATACTTAGCCAATTTTATGGCCGCGGTTTCTGGGGCTAGCTCTATCGAACTTTGTTGCTTCTTGTTTCGTGATATACATCTTGCACTCAAAACTTTTGTGATTTAAAATTACACCCCATAATCCTCGAACTCGCAAGCTTCACTCTACCCGAGTTCACAAAATATTCAAAGCATCTATCGTTGCCTTCCATCCCCATTACCTTCACGCCCTTCCCAATGCACATTAATTATGGTTTTACTACTGACAATTGAACACACTGGTACAAAAAAATTGGCATTAACAAGTAAAAAACCTTGAGGACATCTCCCATTAACACGCACCGCCATTTACAGTACTCGGAACGACCATCGTTCCTTTCCATACTTAGCCAAATTTTTCCACCTGTTTCATGATATACATCTTGCACCCAAAAAATTTGTGATCTACAATTCCACCCCGGGCTCCTCCAACTCACAAACGTCACTTTACCCAGGTTCATAAAAAGTTTCAAACCATTTATGGCTCCCTTCCATCCCCACCACATTCATGCCCTTCCTAATGAATATTAATTATTCCAGCCTCTAGATTAACTTCTATTGTTCTGTGACCTACAAACAACACCCAAACCTCTACGATATACAAATTGACTGCCGGACTCCTACATCGTCCCCTCTTCCATGTTACACATTATGCATTCAAATGTTTCAAGCGATACAATTTGACCGTTGGGGCCTCATGTATTTTAAGGAAACCTTGTCACCCTATTTTGGATCCTCGGGTTGTCAGGTTCACGAAATGTCCAATTCCTAGTCATTGTTTCCTGTGTCGGCAACCTTCGTACTTCTTTCCAAATATGAAAAAACAAAGGTTTAATGCTAATATTTCATCATGAAGAAACCGTAAATATATTCATTAATAAGCAAAATCCTCGAGGAGACAGTCACATTGACTATCCCTACAGAACTTGTCAAGAAACATGCAGAAAAGATATTGCCAGGGAATGGGAAAGCTATTAAAATTTTCAATATATTAGAGAAAAAAATTATGGGATATCATTTCCCTATTCCATACTTAGACACTTTTTTGATTGCAGGTTCCTAGACTGACAGACTCAAAATTGTGTTTTGAATCTTCTGCGACTTGCAAACAGTACCCAGAGTTCTGCGATATACAATTTGTCCACTGGAATGCCCCGTCATGAGCCCGACCATCCGTCGTTCCTTGTATGTTCATGACATGGTACATTTCCATGGTTTCACATGCTACAACCACTATGTATTGAGTTTGGCCTACCGTTTCCCTGTTCCATACTTAGACACTTTTTCAATTGCGGGTTCTTGGACTGGCGGGATCAAGATTATGTTTCCAATGTTCCATGACTAGCAAACAGTACCTGGAGTTCCATGATATACAATTTTTCTACAGGAATGCACCATCATGCCCTCTTCCTTGTTATGCGTTCTTCGGTCAACACTTTTGAGAAATACAATTTGACCCTCAGTCCCTCACCTATGTTGGTTGTATCTTGTAGTCCTATTTTGAAGCCCGATGGACTGCTTTCAATAATTAACCATTCCTTAATTCTTGTTCCCTATCCCCGCCACCTTTGTACTTATTTTTGGATATGAAATTAGTAATATTTAATGCTAACACTTTGTTGTGCAGGAACCTTAAACATGTCATTAATGAGAGAAAGGATCAAGGATATCTCCCACACTTCTTCCATATAAAAATTGACCACCAGACTCCCACATCATCCCCTCTTCCGTGTTACACATTTTGCACTCGAAAGTTATGAGACATACAGTTTGACCATCGAGAAGTCATGTTTCCTAGGGAACCATTGTCACCCTATTTTGAAGCCCGTCCGACCGCTTTCCAAACTTGTCCATTTCATGGAATCTCTTTTGCAAATCCTAGGGTTAGTGGGTTCACGAAATCTCCAATACTTAGTCACTATTTACTGTGCCTGCCACATTCATAGTTCTTTCAAAGTATGCAACAACCAAGGTTTAATGCTAACATTTCATCATGCAACAACCGTACAGAATGTCATTAAAAATCAAAAGGCTCAATGAGAAATTCACATTGACTATCGCTACAGAACTTACCCATAAACGTGAAGAAAATATCTTACCAGGTAATGGGATATCTATTAAAATTTCAATATATTAGAGAAAATGAGTCTGGCCTACCATTTCCCTATTCCATACTTAAGCTACTTTTTTATTGCGAGTTCCCGAACCAGCAGGCTCACGATTTCGCTTCCATTGTTTCGTGGCCTACAAATAGTACCCAAAGTTCCGTGATATACAAATTCAACTCTGGACTGTCCCATCATGCCCTCTTCTTTGTTATGCATTTTGCACTCAAAAAATTCTGAGACATACAATTTTACCCTCGGGCCCTCACCTCTAACGGTCGTACCTTGTAACCCTATTTTGAAGCCCGCCCGACCACTTTCGATAATTATCCACTTCTTAATTTCTCTTTCTCATCCCCGCGACCTTCGTACTTCTTTCTAAATATCCAATTAGTAACCTTTAATGCTAACAACTCATCATGCAGGAACCGTCAACATTGTCATTAATGAGAGAAATGCTCGAGGAGATCTCCCATTAATATGCATTAAACCAAGATCTGCAGAGAGTTATATTATCCCTTCCGATTGTTCATTTGAAACAACATGGAATGTCTTTCACCGATGGTCACATTGGCGCATTCATGAAATATCCAATCTGTAATTGCTCTTTTTCATACCTGTTGTTAGCCTGATACCCATCAGTGTTTGGGGTGGATGTTGGTTTAAATGTGGATGCTCGATGGCCAAAACTCAACAACATGAAATATGTTGAACATAGAACTGGACAGGTAATGCACAGGGAAGTGAGGGCCACATTAAATTCAGTCAATAAATTGAGTTAAAGTGAGAGCAGAGGGAAAACTTAGGAGAAAGGGTGAAGGATACTTCTCTCAAAATTAGGCCTTCTAGCAGCTCAGAGAAGAAAACCCAAGCTCAAGAGCATTCTTGAGCTCAAATTCAGACACTGAAATATGTCTACAAGGGACAGTTACAACTGCAGTATGATCAAACCTCCATCATGCTGCAACTGCAACAACTCAATTGGATCCTCCATGCTCGAACCATTCAATGTGAGAAGGAAACAAATACACAGGGAAATGAATAAAACTGACCACGATATCGCTATAATCGAACCTCCATTATAGCAATATAACGATCCTCGACTGGATCATCCATGCCCGAGTGTTTTAAACAACTTTTATAGACAAAATGGAAAGAGGGAAGTTGACTTTTATTAACATGAAAGTCTCAAGTCGATTACATAACCAGAGAATAGCTCTGGAAGAACAAAATTATAGATTGGGAGCTTTTCTCAACCAAATACCCTTTACAAAATAACAAAACTCCATACATATACTCAAAAAACAATTCTCCTAGTAGAGGCATTCTCGATCTTCCATGGTGTGGCGTATTCTCAGTTAGACTGTGTAGGTATTCCTTTGTCAGATGCAACCTCAATCAGTATGGGCTCTACATAAAAAACTAGCTCGCAGGGATACCACGAGCTGACGGTCCGCCTCCACTGCCAACTCTTCCATGCTTTTGATTTATGGCGTGAGGTGAGGCTTCAACCACCTCCCCCTGCTTTCATTTACTTCTTCATAGGGATCAGAGTGAGGCCAAGTTGATTTGGCACCTGGAGAATGTGGTGACCCCCTCTGCGGTAACATTGACATTTTGGCCCTCGACGTAGCTCACATGAACTCTACAACTTTACCTGCATACGACCTCGAGCCATGACCCAACACTTATCCCTTATGAAATTTTAGGATTTCACATTTCGAGAGTCTTCATTACACATGATTCCCAATATCCCGATGCTCGAACTCACGAAATGGCCTCTCTCAGATTAATGGTCGGATCTGCTATGCATCCGATAACCACAATTGCATCCCGAAAACCCTAGTCACAGCCAATAAACATGCGCTTAATCTTCTTTGTGGCCCCGTTTTTTTATATGAACTTGGGCCATGACTTGGGGCTCTATCCCCAAACATTTTCAGTACTTCACTTTTTGGGGAATAGGGGCACTGCTTCCCATATAATCATGAGTTGTGATTGCGGGCCCAAATCTAGGGCATTTCATGAGTCTATGCTGTGCTCTAAGCCAAAACCTCCGAGTCACGAAATCACAACTTTTCAGATCAGGTGCCACATGTCCCCTTGAATCAAACAACCCATATGAATATTGACATTTCAGAACTTTGAGAATTCGGAACTCGGGAATTTTGCGCGTTCCTCACTTCAGCTTCCCCGAAAAGATATTCTTTGTTGTCCCGATATGTGCACGCCTTATCACAACGTGCCCGGACTTTGGATGCAACATTGTTGTGGGTTTTTTTTAAACTCCCTTATTTCGCATTTGGTAATACAATGGCCAACTCTTAAGGGAAAACACCCCCCTACAAGGATATGTGATAACATTAGGCTCCATGGGGGATAGAGTCCTCCCTACGAGGCTCTAATGTCTCCTTTGCAGTTCCAGTCGCCTTATGTTGGGCTATGGATTCAAGCTCAAAAAACCCTGTTGAGGAATACAAGTCAATAAGTAAAAAATGAAAATAAACACACATGCTCCAGGGAGCTTATTTATGTACAATCCTAAAATAATTTATTTTTACATAGTTTTAGGTGAAAGAAAATTTCCACCATAGCCATTCAAGTAACTTCCTGACTAGAAGTTCCTTTACTCTGTCAATGATTGATAGCAGACAATGCAACCGTGACATCAGAATGGTTACATCCTTCAACTTTCCTTGAAAGGCTGCAGTTGAGAAAAATCTAGGCGGCTCCAAGGCATGAAGGAAATGCAGCTCTATGTACTCGTTGACAGGCTCATAGAATGAGTGGAAAACTCTAGAAAAATTGTAACATACAAACCGATCTACTCCAAAAATGATTGCACATGGCTGAATATCTATGATAAGCATAGGTGGATCAGAAGTTGATGCAGGTTGACTGGTCTCAGGTGGTTGCTGCTCACCTACAGGCTCTGGGTAGGAGACAAACAACCCCTTCTGTTGCTCCTATGGTTCTTCTTCTTGGCTCTCCAAAGAGTCAGATTTATAATCATCATAAACAAGACCCATGGGAAAGCTCTTCTCTTCATCATGCCACTCAGGATGGTTGATTTCCTCATGATAATTTTATTTAATTAATAGAGGAAAAGGCTCTGCTATATGTTCTTGGAAATCCTGCATATCCAGATTAGGATCTGATTTGTATTTGTCATATGCAGGTTGGTTGCACCCTAGGTAGTGAAATTGTGATGCAAGGTTATATTGATCTTCATCTGAATAATCATCAAAGATAGGGACAGCAGGCACCTCAGGAGAAGAATGAAAGGCCTTTGCAGCTATGAAATATTCACTATCATCCTCAGTAGAGATGCCAATAACATCCACCTCAAGGGATGGAAAATCCTCTGCGCTTTCTTCAGATTCCAACCTTTCTAGTTTGGTAGAGAGATATTTTACCAGCTCCATTACTTCGCCCAAAGCATAATCATCCTCCTCGCAGCCTTCATCCTCATAGATTTCATTAGAAACAACCATATCTTGATCATGGCCTTCACATTCCTTACAACAGTTATGACAGATTAACTCAGAGGAATAATACCTTTGACAATGCTTATTAAAAGATGCATGAAACTGCTCCAAAGAGGATATGCTAGTAGGGGGCAAGGATAGATACCACTCACGAGCATTCCTGTCCAATGAGAACATGAACATCTTCATTAATACATTCTCGTGATGTATCTCCCACTGATACATGAGTTCGTGAAACTTATGGAGATGTTGAGCAGGGTTGTCCTCTTTTCACTCTCTAAATATGGGCAAATAATCACCCCATTCATCCACAATAGGGACAACATTAGGAAAACCAGGAACAATAGAAAATTAAAGGGAGAAAACCTTCGAGCCAAGATTTTGTCCATTTCGAACCAGTGGAGTCGTTGATCGATTATTTAATCATGGAGTCACCAGGTGAAAGATATGCAGCATGAGTGTGTCTGGTCTTTGTTCTCCATCAAAGACCATATTCAATCATTGTGTTCTCCCAGAGGGCCACCTGGTGCAACCAGAAGTAGTCACACTGAGACAACGGAGCCAATACAATGGAGTCGCCACAGTGGAGTCACCAGGTGCAAATGCAATCTTAAAAGGTTATGATGTCTGATGCACCTTTAGAATTAGAAGTTCGTTGTCGTTCTACCCAGGGAAAGGTCTTCAATTTGTTCCCCAACAACGGTGCCAAAAATTTTAGCAACAAAATTTGCCTTCAGATTGCAGAAAAGGCAAGCCTGATACCCATCAGTGTTTGGGGTGGATGTTTATTTAAATGTGGATGGTCGATTGCCAAAAATCAACAACATGAAATATGTTCCACACAAAAATGGATAGGAAATGCACAGGGAAGTGAAGGACACATTAACTTTAGTCAGTAAATTGAGTTAAAGTGAGAGTAGAGGGAAGACTTAGGAGAAAGGGTGAAGGATACTACTCTAGGCATCATGCCTTCCAACAACTCAGAGAAGAAAACCCAAGCTCAAGAGCATTCTTGAGCTCAAATTCATACACCAAAATATGTCTACAAGGGACACAATTATAGCTGCTGTATGATCGAACCTCCATCATGCTGCAACTGCAACAGCTCGACTAGATCCTCCATGCCTGATCCATTCAATGTGAGAAGGAAACAGATACATAGGGAATTGAATAAAACTGACCACGATACCGCTATAATTGAACCTCCATTACAACAGTATAACAATACTCGACTGGATCATCCATGCCCGAGTGTTTTAAATAGATTTTACAGACAAAATGGAAAGAGGGAAGCTGACTTCTATTAACATGAAAGTCTCAAGTCTATTACATAACCAGAGAACAACTCTGGTAGAACAAAATTACAGATTGGGAGCTCTTCTCAACCAAGGACCCTTTACAAAATAACAGAACTTCATACATATACTCAAAATACAATTTTCCCAGCAGAGGCGTGCTCGAGCTTCCATGGAGCGACGTCTTCTTAGTCAGACTGTGTATGTATTCATTTGTTAGATGCAACCTCAGTCAGTATGGGCTCTGTAGAAAAAACCATCTCGCAGGGGTACCATGTGCTGACGGTCCACCTCCATTGCCAACTCTTCCATGCTTTTCATTTATGGGGTAAGGTGAGGCTTCAAACACCTCCCTATGCTTTCATTTACTTGTTCATCGGGATCAGAGCAAGGCCGAGTTGATTTGGCACCTGGAGAATGTGGTGAATCCCTCTATGGTAACATCGACGTTTGTCCATGGGCGTAGCTCACGTGAACTCTACACCTTTACCTTCATACGACCTCGGGCCATGACCCAACGCTTATCCCCTATGAAATTTTGGGATTTCGCATTTCAAGAGTCTTCATTCCACTTGATTCCCGATATCCTGATGCTCAAACTCGCGAAATGGCCTCTCTCAAATTGACGGTCGGATCTGCTATGCATCCGACGGTCACGATTGAATCTCGGAAACCCCAGTCACCAGCCAACAAATAGGCACTTACTCTTCTTTGTGACCCCATTTTTCTATATGACCTCGGGCCATGACCTGGGGCTATGTCCCTGAAAATTTTCAGGACTTTTCTTTTCAGAGAATCGGGGTGATGCTTCCCATATAATCACAAGTTTCAATCACAGGTCCAAATCCAAGGCGTTTCGCGACTTTGCATTTCACGTTTCACGATTATGTGTTGTGCTCCAAGCCAAAACCTCTGAGTCACGAAATAACAGCTTCTTGGATCAGGTGCCACGGGTCCCCTTGAATTGGACGGCCCAGATGAATATCGACATTTTGGGACTTCGGGAAATCGGAACTCGGGAAGGTTGTGTGTTCCTCACTTCAGCTTCCCCGAAATGATATTCTCCGTTATCTCTATATGCACGCGCCTTAGCACAATGCGCCCCGACTTTGGATGAAATACCGTTGTGGGTTTCTTTTAAACCCCCTTCTTTTTCATTTGGTCATCCAATGGTCAACTCTTAAGGGAAAACACCCCCCTGCAAAAATATGTGATAACACCCGCCATATTCACACTTCTAGGTATGCAATTACTAGTCTTTAATGCTAACAACACATCATGCAACAACCATCGAGATAGTCATTAATGAGAGAAAGGCTTGAGTATATCTCCCATTCACACGCATTGGACCAAGATTTGTGGAGGGTTGTATAAAATCTTCATTTCAAATATCATCTGGAGCAAACGAACGTTCTCCTAAACTTATGGCAGCAACTTGACAACAGTTATGTGGAGATACAATGAATATATTCGGACGTGAGGACCAGAGCTTCCAGTGGTCCAAGGCATACTGATCCAGGTGGATATCGGTGGCCACCCACCTTCTCCAGCTGGCCCAAAACATGTTTCTAGCAATTTTGGTAATTTACTATTTTTAGCAGTTTTTAACTTCCGAGGCCATTTTGAGGCCCTAAACGATGTTTTTTGAGAACAAAGGGAGCAACATGGATCTTAGATCTCACCCAAAAGTTGTAGTTCTCAGATAAATATTTCCAACGAGCTATTGAGCACCCAAAACGGAGATTGTATGCAAAAGTTACGCCCCTGGGAAGTTGACGTATCAACTACCCCCATTGGGGCCCACAAACCTTTTGGCTTTTCATCTTCCGGGGTTAAGGTTTTGGATTTTACTTATGTTAAAAAGGCCCTTAGAGCCTCATTGTAATAATCATCTTTTCACGGATGCAAGTAGTCGTCACATCTCTTCTCAGAGATAAGCTACCACCATTCTAGCGAGTCTTTCACTCTGTACTTTTACAGTCTCTGTACATTTATTTCATTCATAGAAATCGTGTATTACTGTATATCTGTGACTCTTGTTATATTTCCGCTATATCTCTGTTATATTGTTGTCTCTCTTGCAATATCTCTGAATATTTTTGTGTTATATCTCCGCTCTTATTTCGTGCAAAAAATAATCTGGATCACATACTCTCACTATTCATCCCATTCTGCCCAGAACGAAGTGATTAGGACCTCTGGAATCACTCGTGCAGGCTGCGTCCCTGAGGTTTTTGACTGTAAGGAGGTGGTCTCTTGGTGCACCGAAAAATATATTTCAAGCCAAAGAATTATTCCACTGCATGACCATTCTCCTGTTTCTTTGTCACCTCAAGTCTTCTGCAAGATGTTAAGATTTCCAGAGCCAACATTGACCTTCAGAGGACAAGACTACAAGCAGTTCCTAGAAAAACATGATAACAGGTTGGACCTCTTACCCGATTTCCTTGAAGACCTGACATCAGTTCCTGAAGATATCACAGAGTTGCAGGTCAATTCCTTTAGAAATCCATTCCAGGAAATTGCTTGGTTGTTTACAAGAATAATGGGACAGGAATCCACGACAAGCATTTCCCGCATAGTTCTTTATATTTTGTATTTCACAGTCAAGGAACAATCCATTTTTTATTGGGGGAAGATTATTTCCATTGAAATTTTCTCTCAATTGTCATGATTCAAATAAGATAATAAATTTTATATGTCATCCTACTTGATTTTCATGATAGCACATTGTTGTCTGTTTCCAAAAATGTCTCTATCCAAGAAGATAAACTATGAATTCGACCCAGTAACATTCTGGCACCAAGCCTTGTGGAGGCATAAGGCCTCCCATTGTTTTTATGAGGTTTTTAATGACTTTGTCTTGGTTTTCAAATATTTATTGTTAGGAAAGGATTCTCCTCAGATGTCTGGCCAAGCAACCAAATTTTTGGATAGGAAGGGGACACTTGAACAAAAGGAAAATTATAGTGTAATAATGATCTTTGGCTCCAAGGAAAAATCTACTTTCCTTCCATGTTACATCACAGACAAGATGTTTTTTACAAAAATAGCAAGGCAATACAACTATTGGTTGCATTTTTTCCATGGCAAGAGAAAAAAACAGTTCATTCCTCTGGCCTAGAAAGTCGGGGACTTCGTGTTTAGAAACATCAACAAGATTGATGAATTCACAGGCCATTTCAAGAACTGGAACCTAAAATATGTTGAAAGCCTAAGAGGGTTCGACCCTAATGGGACTTTTCGAGAACATTTACTAGTAGTTGGCTTTAGCAGCTCTTTTATCCATACACGTCTGACTGAAGATAGAGACAATGATGATAACACTCCTACTCCTGACGATGGAGACGTAGAGACATTTCAAAGCCCAACTAAATTATACAGACAACAGGGAAAAGGCTCCGGTGAGAAGAGTGTCCAATCCCTGACCAACACTCCCAAGAGCATGACATCATGGAGCATTGATTCAATGGACCACCCCAGTAAGAAAGAAACCCAAAAATATTCAGATGGAGGAGGAGATAAGAACCCTCCTCGCGGAAAAATTGATAGTTCTCACAAGCTTCCCATGATGAAGAAGAGAAAAAACATTGTGGGGCAGGTGAAAGAGGCCGAAACTGAAAGTGAGAACATGCAACTTGAAACTGATGTGGATGATGTGTTCTGCAAAGTTGATCCACCCACGGATGCGATGCACCATAGTTCGACAATGGAAATAGTTGAGACCAACATTTTTGACGAAGATGAATCCTTCATATTCCAGAGCGTTGGTTTTTACAGCCAATCTAAAAATTTAATTATTGAAAAGAGAGATGTAACAAATAAGAAAGGGAAATCTCGTTCAAAGATTAACCTTAGGAAAATGCAACCATCCCAAATCTCTCGATTTCACCATGCAACCGCAGATGCTCTTGATGATTCCATTGGAGGAATTGAAGCGGAAAATGTGAGACTGAACGACCGAATCAAGGAATTGGAGGAGGCTTTGATTCCTACCCCATTGTTTGCTAGTCCTTTAGCAAAAACTGTGCCTGCCACCCTTGCAGCCAAGTTAAAAGGATCCTCCAGCCTCCTCACATCCTATAGAGGCTATGTAGAGAAGAATATCAAGAAAAGAATGGATCTAATTACTGAAGCCTAGGAAACATCACAAAATATAGCTTCCTTTCGAACGAGGGAAAATGATTTGCACAAACATTTGCAAGTGGATTTATAAAATGAAGAACGTTTCTATCTATAGACGGTGATCTCTTTTGAAAACCATGTCATCAACATCTCAGATCTGAAAAAGAAGACAAGAGGATCTCCCCTCCCCAAACCGGATCAAACAATTAAAAGCATGCTGGAAAGAGAAAGTTAAGAACCTACACCTCATTGTCGAATCATGTGAACAAGACATATCATAGAAAGAAGAATTATTCAGAAACCTGGCCCAAATAGACTTAGTTGTTAGTACCAACGAGGTTCAAGATGCAAACTTAATCCTCAACTCCTTGTCCTTAACCAAGCAAGACTTCGATGAACAAGTTGATATTTTAAAGGGGTTGTCTTTAGAAAATTTTTATGACATCCTTGAATATGGTCAAGATGACGTCGAGAACTGGCTAGTGGACTATTCGACACACAATGAAAAAATTGAACAAACTCTGCATAGTATTTCTATCGATCTAAGGAAATTAGAAACGAGCTTTTTAACATAGAAATCTGGAATGAAATCAACATGGCCCCCATGAGAAGATACATTGAAGAATTGTAACGACCCTGCTTAAATAGATGTATAGGATTATTAATTATAATTAATTTAATAATCTAACTGTCCTAAAAGATTAGCTAAAGAATAATTAATTCTTAAATAACATTAACTAATTAATTATTATTAATTAGTTATTCACGATTGTCAAGGATTAATTAATTATTAATTGACTCATTAATTAATTAAGTAAAGGATTAAAGGGGGTTAATAAATTATTTTGTTAAATTAAAAGCTTACGTATTTGGGAAGGGATAGGACATTAAATATAAGATAAGATAATAAATAAGAAAGGATAAAATAATAAATAAGGGGATAAGGGGCATTAATTACGAAAGGATAAGATATTTAATAAATGGATAAGGAAGTAAAGGCATGAGGCGGTGAAGGAAGGATAGGGGGGGAGGAGGTTTACGAAGGGCATCATCATTCGACAGGAGATTTTGGGGGAAGGGATTTTTGGGGGCTCTCTTGGATTGCAGAGGAGGGGAGTTGAGTTTTGGAGTCAGATTGGATCAGTACAGGCACCGGGTTGTTGGAGGTTTTGGGCACGGGGGCCAGGATATCCATATGATATCCTAGAGCTAGGTAGTTGTCCTAGTTGGCAAGGAGGATAGTAGGTTTGGGCAGTGATTGGTCAGTGCATCAGGCAACAGGAAAGCAACAACAAGGCAGCAAGGCAAATTAGCATCAGAACCAGGTATTTAAAATTATGTATTTGTTTTTATTCTGTTATAAAGTTTAATATTCGTTGTTAAATTTAAAATGCGTGTGTGCTTCTATAAAAAGGAATTATTGAATTGTTTGAAATCAAGTAACTGTTACAGTTTATGTTTGATTAATTATTTGATGTTTAAATTAAAAAAAAAACATGGACACTACATATGGTATCAGAGCTTCTTAGTTTGAAATCTGGGCCTATGGGCCAAGTTCTCAACTCCAACTCCAGCTATGCCTAACCTGCAAACCAAACAAATTTTTTTTTTAACACAAATATAAAAATAAATGAAATACATATTGAAAATGTAAAAAAAAAAAAACGAATTTACTAAAGTAAAACAAGCAACTAGGGTTGTTACAAAATTTAATTTTATATTCCGAGACAATGGGTTCTATAGATCCATCAGGTTTCAAAGGATGTTCCGATGATAAACATAAACATATATAGATATATAACAAAACTAACAAGCTAGACAACAAAGTAGCATTGCAAAGACTAAGACAAACTCACATGACCGATGAACTCAACCTAAAACATTTCCTCCTAGACTATCCAGACTGCGCATAACCATTTGACTATAATTCTCTTAAGATATTTTTTTTCCACGAAAACCAAAATGAACTAAGAAATTTCAAAACTAAACTGTTCAACTACAGAAACTAGAGCTTAAAAATCCTAACATAATTGATCAAATCTCTGACAAAAATCTGCTTAAATTCGTTTTCCAATTCAGCTTCTAAGAGAAAGAGGTCCTATAGACCAGGTAGTTCTCGAATGACGTTAAAAAGTAAACAAACATATACATACATGCATGCCTACTTTGCATCATTACCTGTGGCACTGTATGAAAGACATTGCTGACATGAGTGAGAGTAGCTGACTGTTTCGTCACTGCTTTCAGCCAAGCCAGATCGCCGTGACCAAGCGCGTTCACTGCAATCCCTGCAGTCAAATCCAAATACTCCTTTCCCTCTACATCATACAATTTACAACCATCTCCCCTCACAAAAACAACAGGCGACCTAGCATAATTCCTTATGAAATACTTCCCTTCAGCTTCCATAACACCCCTGCTGCTCCCATCAAACCCTAACTCTACACCTACCCCATTTTTCAAAGAAGTTCTCTCTCCAGCATCCGTGGCAATGGAAGATGATATTTTCAACCGACCTTCACGCTTCCAATGGTGGAAACCCCCACTAGAGTTTCTAAATTCCAAAACCCTAGGATTGCAATAGAACCCTTGGAGGAACGGCGTTTTCTGGGGCTCCCTACATTCGAACCGGGGATGGCCCAACAAATGTTGCTGAGGATTTGTAATGCAATGAAAGTATAAAGAAGCCATTTTGGCCTAAATCTACTTACGTCTCTCTTTTCTGAGGTTTTGCAAATGGAGTTGAAGAGCTATTTATAACCTTCACTGTATGTTTGAGACATCAAAGGATAGCTTTGGCACAGTCGAAGACAAAGGGAATTATAGGGATGGAATAAAGAATAAAGCAACGGAGAAAAATCTTCAGTGGTGTACCAGAATTGTTGGTGTCAAAGTAAATTATTGATTACGGCATGGTGTCAAAGTAAATTATTGAACTTGATGTTGTTTATTACCTGATTTCATATCAACCCTATTGACTCTTCCATATCTGCCAAACAAACACTCAATTTCCGTCTGGAAAGCCTCGTACTCTATGTTTCCGCAATACCATGGCTTCATCGCTAACCCCCAACTCTTCTTCACTAACTGTTTGTTTATTTAAAGAGGGTTCCAGAGAGATTTCGCTCGGTGGAATAAATCGTAATGAAAGACCCCCAAAACACAGAGAGTAAACACCCAAAATATGAAGAGTAAACACAGAGGGCATAGCTTGAGGATGGTATTCAAATTCTCTTCTCGAAAGGAATGAGGAAACCTTTCAACTGCATAGTCGATTACCACTAAAATGTTTGACCTCAATGTTCCAGATGTCTTAGCTTTCCTATACTTCACTAGCAATGACTCTGCACATGTCCAATCCAGAGAAAAGTCCAGATCTTCACCCTCCTCCATGCTTAACTCCAGAATTGAGAGCAGCGGAGCCAACGCAGCAGCTTGCACTGGTCTTGAATCCTCCCTCCTGAAGATACTCAAACATCTACCCTTGACAAAAGAGGCGTATGGCAAAGCATGCTTGCCAATACGGTTTACGAATTGCGCGAGGAATGTGAGACAACTCTCGCGAGATTTCTGAATAGCCCTATCCCGAGACAACAACATTATTTCCACTGACCTCAAAACCCCCGACTCTTCATCGAATACGGCTGCAACTGCAAACGCAATATCCATTTCCTCCACCAAATCTGAAGTAAGTTTAGAAATGTTGGCTATAACATCTGAAACCTTCGTAGAAGCACCTCTGCTCTCGGCCTCCGCCTCTTCCCTAAGCAATATAAAGTATTTCGCGAGCTTCTGGTCCATCCTGTAGGAGAAATTAACACTGTTAATACTACTTTTGTCGGCAAATCGACGTCTGCATAGATGGTAGAGAGAACCATGCCTGCATGAACCGAAATGGTTTGAAATATACTTGCACACTACTAAGAAAGTGACAGAAAGAAAGAAGTTTACACTACAGCAAGAAGCAGTAGAAACGATAGCAAGAAGCATGCAATAATTGAGCAAGAAAAGCAACGACAATTCAGAGGCGGATGAGATGAAGCATGGAGGATTCGAGAGTGGGACAGAGAAAAGTGGAGAGGTGGCAAAGGAGGGACGCGTTTAGGGTTGGAGTGACAGGTGTAGGGTTATTTTGGAGGAAGCGGGCACGTGGGCCTCATGCAAGGACCCACGATGCCCCTTTAATGTATAATGAAACCCATATGCATGCCCCTATAATAAAATTAATTTATTAAATTAATATGCATGCGAGGATTCAACAAGATATTAAATTGTCGATTAATTTAATAAGTTTTTATTTTTATTTTTTTATCAGTTTTTATTTATTTATTGTTTTTATTTATTCTACTTATTATTTTAATTAGTTTAGATTCAACCAAAATAGTAAAGTTTAAATTATGTTTAATTTAATTTTTTTTTTTTTTTTT
>ML840581.1:29379-41736 GCA_009831015.1 Picea engelmannii | reverse complement strand
ATATAACAGATAAGCATAAAAGGAAGCAAGTAAGCAAAAGCATAACATCAACAACACGAAGGTATCAAATACATCCATGGGAATTGAATTAAAGCTCTCCTATTAATTCAATAACTGTACATGGAATTCTTCACAAGCTCTCTACTCTGCTCTTCTTCTTCTTCTAAAAATGCTAACACTGAATGAATGTTTTTATACAATGATACAAGGGAGGGTGTCTATACTCCGTTTTCCCTCTTGAAGCTAAAACTGTCTAGTCTACAGTTAATTCCTATCTACCTTCATTAAAACTAATTAAATGCCTCATCTATCTAAGGACGAGAGCTTATCCGCTCAAGGTCCGTTACATATACAAAGTGCGCTTCATCACATCAACGTATTAATGTTTGGCGCAGCCATATTACAATGTTTCAAAATTTGAATGCTGGCGCTGTCCAGCTGTCCCTTTGCCTCCACGCGCTGGCTCGCTTGATGAGTGAGCGATGCTCCTGCATCATACTCCTCGGCTTAAAAAGATTTCATGGGCTCCTGCTCATGAGCTCCTGTACAGTCTACCCATGCTTCAAAATTACTGCTTCTGTCTCCCAGCTGGCATCCTCCACTGGGTGGTTCTTCCATTTCACCAGGTATTCAAAATACTGCTTTCTCCTAGTTTTCTTACTTGCTCGCTTATCCAGTATGCACTCCATCTCAGGCTTCTGTGCAATGGGCAACTGCTTCTGCCACTGGATCACTGGTTCCTCTGTTCCAGTGCTTGTTCCTTCCGTCCTGTAGGGGTATAAATCCGAAATATTGAAAATCAGAGATATCCTGATGCCCTCGGGCAACTCAAGCTCATATGCATTCTCGCCAAATTTCCTCAGAATTCTGCATGGCACGATTTTCTTCATCTTGAGCTTGTTGTATGTCCCCCTTGGGAACCTTTCTTTCCTCAGGTGCGCAAGAACCATGTCTCCAACTTCAAACTGAAGTTGCCTCTTCCTCTGATCGGCTCTGCGCTTGTATTCCTGATTCGTCTTCTGCAGTCGCTGCTTCACCTGTGCGTGAAGTTCATGCATCACCTCAGCGAACTCCTCAGCTCTTGCGCTGCTTGTCTCAGCCTGTTCTAACTCTCTAAGCTCAGATACTCCTCTCGGCTGCGTCCCATACAAAATTTGAAATGGGCTCTTACCTGTACTCCGATTCACTGAATCGTTGTACGCGAATTTGGCATGTGGTAAGATCTGATCCCAGCTGTTGTGATGCTCCGTCACCAGGCTCCTCAACAGATCCCCCAAGCTTCTGTTGACTACTTCGGTCTGTCCATCTATCTGCAGATGGTATGCAGAACTGAATGCCAAGTCCGTCCCCAGCTTCTTCCATAGCGTCCTCCAAAAATGACCTATGAATTTCGTGTCCCGATCTGAGACTATGCTCCTCGACAATCCATGCAATCGGACAATCTCTTTAAAAAACAAATTCGCGATGTGGGTCGCATCGCTCGTCTTGTCCACCACAACAAAGATGGAATCAACTCCTCGCTGAGTTCTCGGTAATCCCAACACAAAATCCATACTGATGGCTTCCCATGGCCTCTCAGGTATGGGTAACGGCTGATATAACCCTGTGTTCTGCTTTCGTCCCTTCGCGTGTTGACATATCCGGCACCTGTCAACAAACCGTTTCACATCTTCATGCATACCTGGCCAAAAATATGATTCGCTCAGCTTGGCGAATGTTTTGTCATGCCCGAAATGACCTGCTAGGCTTCCGCTGTGCTTCTCCTTCACCAAATTCTCTCTCATAGAGAAATCTGGAATGCACAATTGATTGCCTTTAAACAGCAATCCATCCTGAATCAGGTAGTCTATCCACGGACTCCTATCCCTGAGAACTGGATTCTCAGCTGCCTCGTATGCCTCGCCAAAATCTGCGTCACCTGCATACATATCCTTCAGGTTCTCAAAACCCAGCGTTTTGACCCTGAACTCCTGCAGCAACAAGCACTTTCTGCTCAAGGCGTTAGCCACCTTGTTCGCAGTCCCCGAAATGTGCTTGATCACGAATGTGAAATTCTGCATGTACTCCACCCATTTCACATGTTTTTGATTCAGCTTCTCCTGCTGACTCACGAATTGCAGTGCATGATTATCACTGTACAGCACAAATTCTTTGGGTATGAGATAATGCCTCCACTTCTTCAATGCCTGGATGATGGCATAAAATTCTTTGTCGTACGTGGAGTATTTCAGCTTCGCATCATCCAGCTTCTCGCTGTAGTATGCAACAGGTTTGTCATCCTGACTTAAAACCCCTCCAACAGCATACCCACTAGCGTCACACTTCACTTGGAAGGTTTTCTGAAAATCAGGCAGCACCAGAATTGGCTGCTCAGTGATCTTTCGCTTCAACAGATTGAAGCTCTTCTCAGCCTCGGCTGTCCATTGAAAAACTTTATGCCGCTTTTTCACAGTGTCCATCATTGCCGCACTGATCCCACTGAAATTCCGAATAAATTTCCTGTAGAATCTTGCCAAACCATGGAAGCTTCGTACCTCAAAAACATTCCTCGGCGATGGCCAATTCTTGATCACGTTCACCTTCTCAGGATCCATCTTCAACTCATTTTCCGAGATTACAAAACCCAAATAAATGAGTTCTGTCTGCATGAACGAGCATTTCTTCAAATTTATCAGCAGTTTCTCCTGCTGCAGTCTTCTCATCACTATGGCCAAATGCCTCAAGTGTTCTTCCCTGGTTTTACTGAAAATCAATATATCATCCAGGTACACCACCACAAATTTGCCAATGAATTCCCACAGGACTTCATTCATCAGCCTCATAAATGTGCTTGGCGCGTTTGTCAACCCAAACGGCATGACCAGCCATTCGTACAAACCCTCGTTTGTTTTGAATGCGGTCTTCCATTCATCTCCCTCTCTCATCCGGATCTGATGATATCCTCTCTTGAGATCTATCTTGGAGAAGTAATTTGCCCCACTCAGGCAATCCATCAAGTCGTCCATTCTTGGCAATGGAAACCTGTACCTGATGGTGATTTTATTAATCGCCCTGGAGTCTGTACACATCCTCCAGCCTCCATCCTTCTTCGAACTTAGTACTGTCGGAACAACACATGGACTCAGACTCTCTTTGACTAGTCCCTTGTCCTGCAGATCCTGAACCTGCCTTTTGACTTCCTCGTTCTCCTGAGGTGTCAACCTGTACGCTGCCTTATTTGGTAAACTTGCTCCGGGTATGAGGTCAATGTGGTGACTCACACTCCTCATCGGTGGCAACGAATGAGGTAGTTCATCCACAATGATGTCAGCGAACTCTCCCAGTAATTGCTGAATCTCCTCTGGCAAGTCATCCACTCTTGTTCTTGTCAGGACAATTCTCGGCTTCCTGACAACAAAGAACTGTGGATCTTCATCCTTCTCCAGCTCTGTGAGAAGCTCTTTCCCACTCATGAGAAGTATCGTGCTGCTAATTTCTGGTTTCACCTCTTTATCCTTCATCGGCAGCAACGTATGCGATTTCCCATCCTTCTCTAGGGTGTATGTGTTCATTCTCCCATCATGAACAACATGTCTATCAAACTGCCATGGTCTTCCCAGTAAAACATGACAGACATCCATGGGAATGACATCACACAGGATTTCATCTCTATAATCACCCATTTTAAAGTTGACCAAGCATTGTTTTGTAACACATACCTGGTGTCCTTTTTGCAGCCATGTCACTTTGTAAGGACTCGGGTGTTTGCGTGTCTTCAACTCCAGCTTTTCCACCATCTCGATCGAAACGAGATTATCGGTGCTCCCACTGTCCACTATGACCTTGCATTTCCATCCCTGGGTCTTGCAAGTCGTTCGGAACAGTCGGCATCTCTGCGCTGTGTCCTCCACCTTCTTCTCAGGTTTTAAAAGGACTTTATGCACTGTCAGTGACTTCCCACTTCCAGTGTCCTCATCCTCCACGTCTCATCTCTGCGCCTCAGCGACGTGAGTGTTTCCTCCTCTGTCCATCTTCCTCTCTGGACAATCCACGGCTTTATGACCATCCTTACCACACGTGAAACATGTGATAACTCCTCCTCTGCCTCTTCCTCTATCTCGGGTACGAGGAAATGCATTGACGTCAACATATCCATCTTGCTGATCATTTTGCTGCCTCCTCAGCTCAAAATTTTGCTGCCTCTGCTGTGAGGTTCCTCCTCTTCCAACATTACCCTGAGGTCTCTTCCAATCCTCCTTGGGCTTCTGTGTTCTTTCTTGGGCAACTGCTTTGCCTCTTGGCTGGCTTCTGCCTTGCCCTCACTGTCCCTGCTTGCGGCTCAGCTTCTCTTCGGCTTTCAGAGCCATCTGGTACGCATCCTCAACTGTTCGGATGGTCAGCATGCTCAGCTCATCCTGAATGTCATACCTGAGACCATTCAGATATCTCGCCACCTTTTCGTCATCACTTTCCCGATGACCAGCTCGAATGTTGAGCCTGTAGAACTCCTCGGTGTACTCCTTCACCGTCATCAACTTCTGTCTCAGGTTCTGCATGCGCCTGAACAGTGTGATCTGGTAGTCCCTCGGAATAAATTTCTCCTTCATCTTGGCGATCATTCGATCCCAGCTTTTGATCTTCTGTTTGCCTTTGGAACGTCTGTCTGCCTGCAGCTCGTCCCACCATAAGGCCGCATGTCCCTTCAACTTCGTGACGGCATGCCTTACTTTCTTGTCCTCTTCGATGTCTTCATAATCGAAGTAGGTGTCGAGTGCTCGGATCCAATCCAACAGCTCCTCAGCATTTAAATTTCCCTCATAGACGGGAATGTCCATCTTTGTCTTCGAGCTCATCCTCGAAATGGATTTGATCAACCTCTCTGTCGAGGCATCTTCTGCTGAGACTTCCTCTTCAGCATGTCCAGCTTCCTCTTCAACCTCGGAATCACTGAACTCTACTGTACCAGCTCCACGCCTCTGCGCAGTCTCCATCTCCTCAAGTCTCACTCGGAGATCTCGCATCTGACGTTCCATCTCAGCATTGCCTGCTGGCCTACCCCTTCTTCGGGCTTCCCTGTCCTCACGATCAGGTGAATGCCTTTCTCTTCTGGGTGGCATTATGTCTCTCTCTCTCTCTGCTTCAGAAAGCAAAGATACTCCCGCTCTGATACCACTCTGACACAAGTCGTGAGTATCAGAGTGCTTCTCTTCCTCCTTCACTCCTCTCGCCTGCAATATACAGACAAGACTTCAGGCTCTGATACCACTCTGACACAACCCCACCCTCGACGGCACGGTCACTCCACCAGGACCTCCACTATCCACGGCCCGAAGGATACAAGTCCCTCCTTATTCTCCTCAGAATACTCCTTACCCACAGGGACACTATCGCACGGTTCTCCCTTGAGAAATCGGGAGATCGGACCTCACGACTTCGCGAGTTCTGCAACCGGAAACTAGACTCTCGGATCCCCGAGACCCGATGCTGCTAGTCAACATTGACTTCCCTCAGTATGTCAGGGCCTCGTGCTATCGTGACTCGCGACTAGTGCCTCTGTGTCTTCGAGTTCTCAATCTCCGAGACCCGAAGTACCGAGATGTCGATGACTCGGGATCTTGCAACCTCACGCACTCGTCACTTCCGGGATCAGACTTTGAGGTCTCCAACTCCCGAGATCCGATATCCCGAGGCCGCCTGTCACATCACCCGAATGTGATGTACACCATGCAAAACAATTCCGGGACGTCGTGTTTCGCGTTCTCGTGACCCCGTTCTACGAGGAACAGGAACCTTCCATCACGAACCCCCGATACATATGACCCACAAGTCAGGTCGCGATCTTCGTGATTCTCCATGACAATTCAAGTCGTCGATTCTCTTCCTCTTGAAGAGTTTCTTCGTTCACCACCTCTTTCCTGTATGCACTCCACTTGGTCCTGTTTCTAAAATGGAACAAGGAGTTATCCCTCCTGAGATTTCACTAACTCAAACTTCTTCAGAGTTTTCTTGAACACGCTCCCTGTGCTCGGTCTTCAACCACTTGCAAAAGTGATGAAGTCTTCTGGGTCCTGTGCACTCACGCCTGCAACAACCTCAACTCCTTCCTTCTCAGACTTGCTACTGAGACTTCACGTCCGACCTGCACTCACCTGCAAGATTCGAACAACCCAAACCGACTCAAGACAAAAGAGAACAAAAGTTCAACTACTTAGCCTCCTCAACGCACTCTATGTGGAGGAATTCGACTACACTCGATGCAGGAATCTCCTGGCTTAAGCAGAGGAACAATTTGAAACTCATCCACTCATTCTCTCAGGTTTCGAACCTGATATGCTATCACATATGCAACATATAACAGATAAGCATAAAAGGAAGCAAGTAAGCAAAAGCATAACATCAACAACACGAAGGTATCAAATACATCCATGGGAATTGAATTAAATCTCTCCTATTAATTCAATAACTGTACATGGAATTCTTCACAAGCTCTCTACTTTGCTCTTCTTCTTCTTCTAAAAATGCTAACATTGAATGAATGTTTTTATACAATGATACAAGGGAGGGTGTCTATACTCCGTTTTCCCTCTTGAAGCTAAAACTGTCTAGTCTACAGTTAATTCCTATCTACCTTCATTAAAACTAATTAAATGCCTCATCTACCTAAGGACGAGAGCTTATCCGCTCAAGGTCCGTTACATATACAAAGTGCGCTTCATCACATCAACGTATTAATGTTTGGCGCAGCCATATTACAATGTTTCAAAATTTGAATGCTGGCATTGTCCAGCTGTCCCTTTACCTCCACGTGCTGGCTCGCTTGATGAGTGAGCGATGCTCCTGCATCAGGAGGCGCCTACGCTTTTAGCCTTATCATAATAGGACAAAGTCTCATCGTAGATTTGAATCTAGGTGGGGAAAATGCAAGACCTCCTCCCAACCATCTCCAATTGTTCTATAACACTTCAAAATCTATACACATTCGGTCATTTACAACAAATAATCTTTTTAATATCATAAAGTCTCGTTTTAAAGTAAGTCTTCAGTAACACTTTATAATGTATACTCCTTGGGTCATTTGCAAAAAACATATTTCCACTAATACATCAATATGTGTTTGACCTTTTACCTCTTCACATATGAGGAAGTGGTCGATGACCATTGAATATTATGTCATTTGAAAAATAACCTCCAACGTCATATCATTATTTGTTTGACTTTTTATATTTTCAAACATAATTAAGTGATGAATGACCATTGAATATTATGTCATTTTCAAAAATAACCTCCAATGTTATATCAATTGTTGTGGCATTTTCGCCACTTGGATGAGCAAACGAAGGGAACTTGCAAGTCTAGTTGGGTTTGCTAGACAGGACAGAGGTTAGTGTATGAATTAGTCAATCTAAACACATGAAATAAACAAACAACTAAGCTAGAAACAACTAAAGAAATGACTAAAGAAATAAAACTAAAATGCATGAGGAAATTAGAACCAAAATCAATCAAACAAATGACCAATAATCATGCCACCAATGGATAACTATATTAGTGGGAAAACACCATAGAAAAAGGAGGACTTATGGATCCCCTCTTCCTCCTTGGGAGGGCTCTTGAGTCTCCTATGTGAGAGCTCTTCTTACAATGATAAACTAGAAAGAAAATGGTGAAGAAATCCAAGCCTATTGCCTCAAGAGGTGAGATGAATAGCCTATTGAGATAATGCTAGTATGCCCCAAGAAGAAAAGAGGTTTCTTGAAGGAGAATAGAGGCAACATAACAATACAATCAGATTCTTGAATTCTTAGTGCACCCATGGCCTCCTTTTATAGCATGTCTTTGAGGCAATATCCAACTGGTCTTTAGTGTGAACAAGGGGCCATTTAGGGCACCCTTAAGTATTTGACCAGCCCCCCATTCTCATTCAGCTCATATTTGAGGGTCAATTCAAGTTGGGAGATGGTCTAGAAGTGGGTGAAGGGTCGACAAGAACCATAAATGTGTCATTCATAAGAATGCACATATTTTCTCGTATACAGTCGCGCATATGGTGCATGTGCGCTCTACGATTTTTTTTGGCCTACGCACGTGCGCACGCTTCCTTTAGTGTTTCAACACATGTCAATTTTTTGACCAGTTGTATAGTTTGTGTCTTTTGGAAATGCGTTGTTGGGGTTGCAGGTGAACTAATAGGTGTTGAGAGATGTTGTATTCCTATAACCATTTTCATGCGATACTACGGATGAAATTTCAGTGATAACAGATGCCCCCTGATGTGTGAGGTTAGGGGCATACCCATAGCCGAAATACATCAATGTTTCTTCTACTGAGAGTACCATTGTAATGAAGAGTGTTGATAGGAACTACAAGAATGATCCATTGAAGGGAGAGGGGAAACTGTGGGACCCAAACCTTTCTCTAGGTAGGGAAAAAATAAAATCTGTATACAAACGAGGTGGGCATTCCCCATGCTCATGTCATGTAACTCAAAAAATGTATGACAGTAACTGAAGTTGTATGCTCATGTAGATAACTGCAGCACCCTCTGGGGTGGTTTGACAATGGCAAATGAAAATTATGGTGAACATACTCTGAAAAGAGGCAAGGACACCTGTAAGGAGTGTCGATGACTCATAGGCATTGATGGCCTAAAACATTTAGAGGTCTTTGGATAGTATAAAACAACTGCAATAGTCACATAGTAATACCCACCGTAACATGAGGTTGTGTTGAAGTCGAATGTTATGGGGGTCAACGACAGCATAGAGAAATGATGGTTCTCTCTGTGTCGTCCGAGACTCCTCATTGGAAAGGTAATGAGAGTCAAGATATTATCGCCCTTCTGGAAACTGTGTTGAAGTCGATAGAAAGGGAGACGCAACTCGAAGAAGAAAAAGGGCTTCATGAAATCCACTGGATAAGATCAGGAACTAATAAGGAACATGGACGAAGTCAAGATGTGGTGAGACTCAAGATTTCCCTTGGTTGGGGATATATGTGAAGGATAATTGGCAACAACCGTGAAACTAGATCTAGCGTCAGGGGGATGACTAGACGTGGGTTAAATTGTGCCAGAGGAGTGACATAGTGGACAAAATCAGAGATCAGGGTACATGGACTGTGGGTACTCAGGGTTTATGGACGATGTCAACAGGAGTAGAAGATGATGAATTCCCCAACCAAGGGAGACAAGGGTTTCTTTTCCAGGAAAAAGAAGGTCGCCAAGGGAGATAACAAAAACTATGTAAATGTTGGAAACAAAGGCTTTTTACAATTACCAAATGAATAAAGAATAATTTGGGATGAGTGTACAAATACAGAAATGGGTGCCCCAGTGTAAGATGGCTTGGCCTGTGAGGGTGCAAGTTGCATGGAAAACTGGTGGAGGGTGGGGGCCCCATGGGTGGGTTACTATATGACGTAAATCAATGGAGGACAATCTGCAGATGGGAAAACTAATTTTGGATGAAATGTAGGGTTAATGATACTGTGGAGGCATAGTCAAACTTGAACTGTGATGAGATAACCTGGGAGCCCATTGGGAAAGATAGAAAAATGAAGAGAAGGAGTATGTGGTTGATTCTCATAAATGTGTAAGACTATCGAGAGTCCCATCCCTAGGGGGTGAAAGCATTATGAGTGTCAAAGTGCCAAGGGGGATTATGAATGGGACAACTCATGTGGGGGAGAGTGCTACCGAGTGACAGTACCGAAAGGTAGTGGAGGTGATGGTACTGCAGAGACAAATGTGAAGATCCTAAAGGCGAATGTTGGAGGGTGTGACTGGGAGATGAAATGGGTATTCAGATGGAATGATTACATGCCAGTGTCGATCATATACCTAAAGGGCCTGCGCTGATTTGTGATGACCAAGTACCTACACACATTAAAATCGAATACTCAACGTGAACAATATCTAAAGATAAAGAACATATAACAATTATTTGATAATTTTGAACATGAGCATGTGTACCTGGATGTGATGTGAGAAAAATTCTCCCCTGGCGGTGAGTGCAAATGGTGACCCAGGGAATGTGACTATGTAGGCGAAAAGATCCTGATCCCATGGCTGAAGACAGATTGGAAAACAAAGACTTTGATCTCCTGTAACTTAGTGTGGAAGTTTGGAAAAGGGGACTATATATAGCTATGGGGCCTACAATGCCACCTCATTTGTACCTGCTACCATAATGAGTTAACAAGAGGTTTTAGAGGATATTTGGAGATTACGTGAGTTCGATCCGACTGATCTAGGATTTGTGAGAGCTAGTTTAGTGGTCTCATCCTCCTGCATAGTAGATAGGTTCTATTTTCTAGGGAGGGTTGTACGGATGGTCGTACTAGGGTGGGCCCACCAATGCGTGGGAGAAGGAAGGATACTCACATTGAGATGCGCGGGTATAATTCCCTCTCTCGCGCATGATGTGTGGTTGTGTTGAAGACATCCGTGCATGGGGGCTGTGTGGGTGGGAAAAACAAGTGCTCATTTGATGCACGCCTGTTCGGTTTACAGTTGTTCACTATGCACAGTTGTTTCTCCGACAACTGTGCATGAGTGTGCAGCTGTGTAGAGAACAAGTGTGCATGAATGTGCACCTATGGGTGTGATAGATGCACATTGATGTGCATCTATTTCTTCGATAACTACACATTGACGCACACCTGTGCGAAGAACATGTGTGCCTGTGGGGGGTGACAGTTGTGCACTTGAGGCAAAGCTGGGGATTTTGAAAAAACTTGTATTTTTTGAAGATTTTTGTGAATGAATGATGATGGCTGATCAATTGTTTTCTGTGGGAATGTAGGTGATCAGTACAGGATGCGAGTCCACTAGATAGAGTGGGACTGGGAGCATCTCAGGGAGGCAGTAAGAGATGATTCGGGCATTCAGGGACCCTTGGCAGCCCGTGGGTTGCTCAAGTTCTTTGACTTCCCACTGATACGGTCGCAGGAGTACCTGCTTCAGTATATGATTTCGATGTGGAGCACCGAGCTGCAATGCTTCATTGTGTGGGGGAAACAGATGACATTCTTGACTATGGAGGATGTCTATTTCTTGATGGGGCTGCCTTTTTGGGGAATCACCCTACCTGTTGATCCCTAGTTTCCAGGTGATGTACACTTGGTAGATTTGGCACAGAGGTATTGTTTGGGGCCAAACATTATGTCAGGTTTGATTGTCCATATCGAGGTGATGGATGCGCTCTTTCATCAATGCATTGTAATGATGATTTTGAGGATCTACAAATCCTTAGCAACTCAGCAGGTCAGTGATGGTCAGCTGAGGATTATGCAGAGAGTATTGGATGGAGATTTTTTCTCCTGGAGTTTGATGTTGCACGTTAAGATGATGGGGCAGATTAACCAGTGTTGGACCACTGACTCAGGTGAGTTTTCCTTTGGATTTGTCTTGGTGGCGTGGTTTCTAGAGAGGGTGCCCATGTTGCACCCTAGGGTGTTTCTACCACTTGCTGGAGCACAGTAGCCATGAATGATGTGGTGGCCATCGATTTTGATGTGTCATGGAGGGGGGGAGGGTGGCCACTATTTTACGGCCACATTGGTGTGTGTGTGGCGCCATATGCCACAAATCATACTATAGTTCTCATATGGTGGGATGGACTTCTGGAATGACCCAGAGATGGTGTTGCCTCCTAGAGAGGATTGGGACTAGAGAGGTATGTTGGTGTACTTATGTGTTTTGATTTTGATAGTGTAGCATATGTTTATATGTATGGATGTTGATTCTATCTTTGTTTATGTTTTTGTAGATGTGGGGCCATGAGGTCGAGAGGCGGAGTTGGCTGGAGATCCAACTCGCTAGGGGCCAGTGAGACCATCGCGGGTAGAGCCGCAGGTGGGAGAGTGACGTCGGAGAGATGAGGCTAGTGCAAGGCCAAAAGATGATGCGAGAGCCGACAGGAGGCATACATTTGATGATCTAGGTGCAGGGCCCTCACATGCACCTCAGGTAGAGGCCGACGAGGGTTTAAAGGATTTTCGATGACGATTGGAGGTGGTACTACAGGGTGTGCCCGAGGACTTGTGGTCCCATATCTAGGACAAGAGAGTCCTAGAGAAGTGCGTGGGTGGCCCTGAAGAGTTGCGGACTCTGATCCGAAGAGAAACTATAGTGGCGACAGCGATGACTGCCCCCCAGACCTGGAGGACCCCCAGCTAGTGGGGCACCTCCTGCAAGACCTGGTGGTGGTGCTTTGGGGGCACCTTGAGTGATATGTTGTATGTTTGTGTATTTATATAGGCCTATGAGCCCATTTTGTAAAGGGTAGTGTGACACCCATTTTGTACCTATAGGGGTGAGGAGGGCTCACTTGCCTATGGGTGATGTAAATTTTGTACTTTTTTGTAAACATTGATGAC
>ML840581.1:16095-29329 GCA_009831015.1 Picea engelmannii | reverse complement strand
GAATAGAGGCAACATAACAATACAATCAGATTCTTGAATTCTTAGTGCACCCATGGCCTCCTTTTATAGCATGTCTTTGAGGCAATATCCAACTGGTCTTTAGTGTGAACAAGGGGCCATTTAGGGCACCCTTAAGTATTTGAACAGCCCCCCATTCTCATTCATCTCATATTTGAGGGTCAATTCAAGTTGGGAGATGGTCTAGAAGTGGGTGAAGGGTCGACAAGAACCATAAATGTGTCATTCATAAGAATGCACATATTTTCTCGTATACAGTCGCGCATATGGTGCATGTGTGCTCTACGGGTTTTTTTGGCCTACGCACATGCGCACGCTTCCTTTAGTGTTTCAACACATGTCAATTTTTTGACCAGTTGTATAGTTTGTGCCTTTTGGAAATGCGTTGTTGGGGTTGCAGGTGAACTAATAGGTGTTGAGAGATGTTGTATTCCTGTAACCATTTTCATGCGATACTACGGATGAAATTTTAGTGATAACAGATGCCCCCTGATGTGTGAGGTTAGGGGCATACCTATAGCCGAAATACATCAATGTTTCTTCTACTGAGAGTACCATTGTAATGAAGAGTGTTGATAGGAACTACAAGAACGATCCATTGAAGGGAGAGGGGAAACTGTGGGACCCAAACCTTTCTCTAGGTAGGGAAAAAATAAAATCTGTATACAAACGAGGTGGGAATTCCCCATGCTCATGTCATGTAACTCAAAAAATGTATGATAGTAACTGAAGTTGTATGCTCATGTAGATAACTGCAGCGCCCTCTGGGGCGGTTTGATAATGGAAAATGAAAATTATGGTGAACATACTCTGAAAAGAGGCAAGGACACCTGTAAGGAGTGTCGATGACTCATAGGCATTGATGGCCTAAAACATTCATAGGTCTTTGGATAGTATAAAACAACTGCAATAGTCACATAGTAATACCCACCGTAACATGAGGTTGTGTTGAAGTCGAATGTTATGGGGGTCAACGACAGGATAGAGAAATGATGGTTCTCTCTGTGTCATCCGAGACTCCTCATTGGAAAGGTAATGAGAGTCAAGATATTATCGCCCTTCTAGAAACTGTGTTGAAGTCGACAGAAAGGGAGACGCGACTCGAAGAAGAAAAAGGGCTTCATGAAATCCACTGGATAAGATCAGGAACTAATAAGGAACATGGATGAAGTCAAGATGTGGTGAGACTCAAGATTTCCCTTGGTTGGGGATATATGTGAAGGATAATTGGAAACAACCGTGAAACTAGATCTAGCGTCAGGGGGATGACTAGACGTGGGTTAAATTGTGCCAGAGGCGTGACAAAGTGGACAAAATCAGAGATCATGGGTACATTGACTGTGGGTACTCAGGGTTTATGGACGATGTCAACAGGAGTAGAAGATGATGAATTCCCCAACCAAGGGAGACAAGGGTTTCTTTGCCAGGAAAAAGAAGGTCGTCAAGGGAGATAACAAAAGCTATGTAAATGTTGGAAACAAAGGATTTATACAATTACCAAATGAATAAAGAATAACTTGGGATGAGTGTACAAATACAGAAATGGGTGCCCCAGTGCAAGCTGGCTTGGCCTGTGAGGGTGCAAGTTGCATGGAAAACTGGTGGAGGGTGGGGGCCCCATGGGTGGGTTACTATATGACGTAAATCAATGGAGGACAATTTGCAGATGGGAAAACTATTTTTGGATGAAATGCAGGGTTAATGATACTGTGGAGGCGTAGTCAAACTTGAATTGTGATGAGATAACCTAGGAGCCCATTGGGAAAGCTAGAAAAATGAAGAGAAGGAGTATGTGGTTGATTCTCATAAATGTGTAAGACTATCGAGAGTCCCATCCCTAGGGGGTGAAAGAATTATGAGTGTCAAAGTGCCAAGGGGGATTATGAATGGGACAACTCATGTGGGGGAGAGTGATACCGAGTGACAGTATCGAAAGGTAGTGGAGGTGATGGTACTGCAGAGCCAAATGTGAAGATCCTAAAGGCGAATGTCGGAGGGTGTGACTGAGAGATGAAATGGGTATTCAGATGGAATGATTACATGCCAGTGTCGATCATATACCTAAAGGGCCTGCACTGATTTGTGATGACCAAGTACCTGCACACATTAAAATCGAATACTCAACGTGAACAATATCTAAAGATAAAGAACATATAACAATTATTTGATAATTTTGAACATGAGCATGTGTACCTGGACGTGATGTGAGAAAAATTCTCCCCTAGGGGTGAGTGCAGATGGTGACCCGGGGAATGTTTCTGTGTAGGCGACAGGATCCTGATCCCATGGCTGAAGACAGATTGGAAAACAAAGACTTTGATCTCCTGTAACTTAGTGTGGAAGTTTGGAAAAGGGGACTATATATAGCTATGGGGCCTACAATGCCACCTCATTTGTACCTGCTGCCATAATGACTTGACAAGAGGTTTTAGAGGAGATTTGGAGATTACGTGAGTTCGATCTGACTGATCTAGGATTTGTGAGAGCTAGTTTAGTGGTCTCATCCTCCTGCATAGTAGATAGGTTCTATTTTCTAGGCAGGGTTGTATGGATGGTCGTACTAGGGTGGGCCCACCAATGCGCAGGAGAAGGAAGGATACTCACGTTGAGATGCGTGGGTATAATTCCCTCTCCCGTGCATGATGTGTGGTTGTGTTGAAGACATATGTGCATGGGGGCTGTGTCGGTGGGACAAACAAGTTCTCGTTTGATGCATGCCTATTCAGTTTACAGTTGTGCACTATGCACAGTTGTTTCTCCGACAACTGTGCATGAGTGTGCAGTTGTGTAGAGAACAAGTGTGCATGAATGTGCACCTATGGGTGTGATAGATGCACATTGATGTGCATCTATTTCTTCGATAACTACGCATTGACGCACACCTGTGCGAAGAACATGTGTGCCTGTGGGGGGTGACAGCTGTGCACTTGAGGCAAAGCTGGGGATTTTGAAAAAACTTGTATTTTTTGAAGATTTTTGTGAATGAATGATGATGAATGATCAATTGTTTTCTGTGGGAATGTAGGTGATCAGTACAGGATGAGATTCCACTAGATAGAGTGGGACTGGGAGCATCTCAGGGAGGCAGTAAGAGATGATTCGGGCATTCAGGGACCCTTGGCAGCCTGTGGGTTGCTCAAGTTCTTTGACTTGCCACTGATACGGTCGCAGGAGTACCTGCTTCAGTATATGATTTCGATGTGGAGCACCGAGTTGCAATGCTTCATTGTGTGGGGGAAATAGACGACATTCTCGACTATGGAGGATGTCTATTTCTTGGTGGGGCTGCCTTTTCAGGGAATCACCCTACCTGTTGATCCCCAGTTTCCAGGTGATGTAAACTTAGTAGATTTGGCACAGAGGTATTGTTTGGGGCCAAACATTATGTCAGGTTTGATTGTCCATATCGAGGTGATGTATGCGCTCTTGCATCAGTGCATCGTAATGATGATTTTGAGGATCTACAAATCCTTAGCAACTCAGCGGATCAGTGATGGTCAGCTGAGGATTATGCAGAGAGTATTGGATGGAGATTTTTTCTCCTGGGGTTTGATGTTGCACGCTAAGATGATGGGGCAGATTAACCGGTGTTGGACCACCGACTCAGGTGAGTTTTCCATTGGATCTGTCTTGGTGGTGTGGTTTCTAGAGAGGGTGCCCATGTTGCACCCTAGGTGTTGTTACCACTTGCTGGAGCACGGTAGCCACGAATGATGTGGTGGTCATCGATTTTGATGTGTCATGGAGGGGGGGAGGGTGGCCACTATTTTACGGCCACATTGGTGTGTGTGTGGCACCATATGCCACAAATCATACTGTAGTTCTCATATGGTGGGATGGACTTCTGGCATGACCCAGAGATGGTGTTGCCTCCTAGAGAGGATTGGGACTAGAGAGGTATGTTGGTGTACTTATGTGTTGTGATTTTGATAGTGTAGCATATGTTTATATGTATGGATGTTGATTCTATCTTTGTTTATGTTTTTGTAGATGTGGGGCCATGAGGCCGAGAGGTGGAGTTGGTTGGAGATCCAACTCGCTAGGGGCCAGTGATATCGTCGCGTGTAGAGTCGTAGGTGGGAGAGTGACGTCAGAGAGATGAGGCTAGTGCAAGGCCAAAAGTTGATGCGAGAGCTGACAGGAGGCATACGTTTGATGATCCAGGTGCAGGGCCCTCACATGCGCCTCAGGTAGAGGCCGACAAGGGTTTAGAGGATTTTCGATAACGATTGGAGGTGGTACTATAGGGTGTGGTCGAGGTCTTGTGGTCCCATATCTAGGACAAGAGAGTCCTAGAGAAGTGTGTGGGTGGCCCTGCAGAGTTGCGGACTCTGATCCGAAGAGAAACTGTAGCGGCGACAGTGATGATTGCCCCCCAGACCTGGAGGACCCCCAGCTAGTGGGGAACCTCCTGCAAGACCTGGTGGTGGTGCTTTGGGGGCACCTTGAGTGATATGTTGTATGTTTGTGTATTTATATAGGCCTATGAGCCCATTTTGTATAGGGTAGTGTGACACCCATTTTGTACCTATAGGGGTGAGGAGGGCTCACTTGTCTATGGGCGATGTAAATTTTGTACTTTTTTGTAAACATTGATAACACATTGATCGATATATATATATATATATATATATATATATATATATATGGATATAAATGTTTGGGATCTTCGTGATGTTTACATGTGATGATATTTTGTTATGTTTTTTATGATGTCTAATCTATATGTTGTGACAGACTTTTGATGACTTATGTATGTGTGATGATGTCTTGATGTGATCAATTCCAGTCTAACACTAGGTTAGCCATGTTATCTAATATTTCATTAAATTTTCATGGAATATGTGTAAATGTAACAGAATCAAAGTTTCAAGATAAGAGTCTAACTTGCAAGAATTTGCGAAAGAGGCAAGGATCGCCAACACGGTACACATTGTTGAGTTGCGGGATGACAAGTTGGGAATCTAATAAGACACTAAGGTGATGAATGTGGTAGTGATTGGCCTCGACGAGGAGTCCAATGACGGTTGCGTATTTTTCTTGGTTGTTGGTTGTTAAGCCCAAACATATGCCGCTGGAGTGGAGAAGTTCATTTGAGCGGGTGTAGAGGGCCCAAGCTACTGAAGAGAGATTCTATGTCCAACGGCTAGCTCTGTCAGCATAACCGATGTGGTAGGTTGATGGAGGATGTATATGTCAATAACACAGGTGGTAGATCAGACATGAGGTGTGGAGGGAACAAAAGAAGACTAAAAACTCTACAAATGTGTAAAAACGAAAAATCCTAGTGTAGAATGACTACGCTTAGGCATAAAAATTCTTTAAGTACAACCTGTTGACAGGTTCTTTGAGAGGATAGACTTCTAGAGAGGCCAAGATGTATGCACCTTTAGTGAGGTAGTGTTGGATGATGTAGGGTCCATGCCATAATGACTCAAATTTCCCATGACCGAGAGTATCGTGAGCGATATCGTAGGCTAGGACAAGATCTTCTTTTTTAAATGAGAGAAGGTTGACATGGTGGTGAAAGGTGGCCTTCGACCATTTCTTAGTGGCCTCATTGTTCTATAAGGAAGACCAACGATCTTCATCCTGTGACTCTAGTTCTAACAAGAGTTGCTCCATTGGAGCAGTGTTAGGTAATAACGCGATGGCAGTGCGCAACATGTGAATTTCACACTCGAAGGGGAGGGTGGCTTTAATCCCATGGATGATATGAAATGACGTAAAATCGGTGGCAATTTTGGTTGCCGTGCGATAATCCCATAATGCTGAAAAAAACATATGATGCCAATTGGTCTTATGTTTGTTGACAGTGTGCTGCAACATGGTTTTGAGGACTTTGTTGATAACCTTGACCTGTATGTTGGATTGAGGGTAGTATGGGGAGGCAAAATCATGGGAGAAGCCTAACCTGGAAGAGAGTTCGATGAAGATCTTATTCTCAAAGTGTTTACCATGATTGTAGACTAACTGTAGTGGTACTCCGAAGCGAGTAATGACGTGGTTGAAGAAAAGGTGCGTTGCTATGTCAGTGGTGTTATTGAAGGTAGGCATGGCTTCGACCCATTTGGTAAAGTAATCTACTTCCACGATTATGTACTTGTGTCCATTGCTAGATGGAGGATTGCAAGTCATGAAGTCTATGCCCCATTTGCAGAAGGGGCCGATAGTGATGACTGGATGTAGAAGAGCGGGTGGTGCTCGTGCTTTGTTTGCATAAAGCTAGAGTTTTCCACATCGCTTGACAACGTGGATGCAATCATGAAACAATGTGGGCCATAATTATCTGACTCGAATGATTTTTTGGGCGGTGGACATACCTGAGAAGTGGCCACCATAGGTTCCACTATGGAAATCGTTCAAGACTCTGTCGACTTCGTTGATGGT
This sequence comes from Picea engelmannii, assembly GCA_009831015.1. Taxonomy (NCBI): domain Eukaryota; kingdom Viridiplantae; phylum Streptophyta; class Pinopsida; order Pinales; family Pinaceae; genus Picea; species Picea engelmannii. The sequence continues at coordinate 22,921 of ML840581.1, read as the reverse complement.
CAAACATCAATGAAGTATGGTGTCGACCCCACATCAATACAAAACGTCACTGATGAGGAGGTAGCGAGGGGCCTGATGGCGAAGGTGTCGATGATCATCTCGAGAGAGATGAGATCCAAAACTCTATGTTTGAAGGTAGACGAGAAGGTCACCATACTAGGGGTCATTCGAGGGTATGTAGAAGAGATGTTCGTCGGGAAAATCTATGTTGACGGGTGAACTGTAGTGTCTGAGGGAAACGATGTGATGAGCTTGGTGAGAAAAAGTGCTTTATTTATTTTGGGAGTTAAAAAATCTAGGTCGTATTCTTGAAGGATGACGATCCATCGAGAAAATTTACCATTAATTTGTCATCGAGTAAGCAAGTACTACATGGGGTTGGAATCTTTCATGACTTTGGTAGTGCAAAGTAGGATATAATGACGCAGTTTCTGGATAGTGAGGACAACTGCAAGGGTGAGTTTCTCTTCATGATTATACTTCAAGGGTGGTCCTGAAAGATTTTTACTGATGTAGTTGTTATTGGGTAAATCGGTGAATGCAGACATAGACTAATCCCCCTAGATCCACCTAGATCTAGAGTAAAGCATGATAGGGCATGGCGCTTTCCCTAGGCTCTAATCATCAAATTTACTACCAAACAAAAGATGATAGACATACCTTTAAATGTCACTTCCTTATGTCTTTGTTGTTCCTGTTTCGCTCCAGTGCTCTTGTGATACTGATCCTACAGTGAGACACAAACCAACCAAAGTGAAAGAAAAGAGAGTATATTCAATGACAACCTATGCATATGATCAAGGAATTATGCAATAAAATAAAGATAATTCTATGGGAAAGAAACATGACATTGTATCATATTAAATAATAGGAAGAGAGATTACAATTGAATGCCTTGATGTCATAAGGTTCCTCCCAACAATTCCTTTCTTCCCACACACTTCTTTCTCCAAGGATTCTAAGACCATGGTTCTAATAGCTACTCATAATCTATATTGACAAAGCAAAGCTTAAAGCCAACATAAAATTCCCAAACTCAATCCAACTACAATCAAGCTCCAAAACCAACTAACTTTCTACATAAGAGATCCTCTCCTTTTATAAGTTGAAGAGGATAATGTGAGGAGGTTAGGATGATCCCACTAAATCATGAAAGTGAGTAAGATCCAAACCATTCAGAAGCCACCTCACCATAGAAGCTTCTCCTTCTAGAACCATCGAGAAAATTCTTATTTTTCCCATGTACGAAGGCTGCCGCGACTTGGCTATAGTGCAACCTATGGAAATTCCATGCCCTAGCTATGTTGCATCCTATGGAAATCAGACATTTCCGCACCCTAGCTATGGTGCATCTCGCGAAAATCCTCCAAAATAGGGTTTTTACAGAGGAAAACACAACTTCATCTCTCAGGAAAAGTTCTTCTCCCTTATTTCTTTAGGAATTCAAGCCACTGACCCTTCTGAAGACAACATATAGGTTTACATCATTAATGATCATGAGGGTGAAAAAAATAATGTGTAACAGTAATAAATAACATGTTTGCGGGCATCATCTCCTATTTGGATGAGAACTCCTGATATTGAGATGGTTGAGGCCAAAAAGTAGAGGATGTAGTCACGATCATGGTCAGGAGGAGTGATCAAAGGGGCATTGGATAGTGCTGCTTTTAAATCATCAAAAGCAGTTTAGGCATGTTTTTCCAATTGAAATGGGATATCATGACACAGTAAGTGAAGGAAACCATGTGTGCGAGTGGCGTAATCTGGGACAAAGCATCGTAAAAAGTTGGCTTTGCCTTGTAGGCTCTGCAGTTGGCACAAATTCCTAGGTGGTGGATTTTTTGTGATAGCTTGGAATTTGAGGGGGTCCACACTGATGTCGTGTTGGGAGATGATGAATCCAAGGAGGTATCTGACGATGACACAAAATACACACTTGAGGGGATTCAAGTGGATATTGTATTTTCGACATCGTTGAAAGACAACCCGTAAGTCATCTAGATGTTGAGTGCGTTTCTTGGAGCAAGCAGTGAGGTCGTCCAAGTAAGAGAGAATGATGTGAGGGAGATCATGGAAAATGTAATTCATGGCCCATTGGAACGTTTCACTTGCATTTTTTAGTCCAAAAGGCATGACACGATAAGAAAAAGTGCCACATGGGGTGGTAAATGTGGTTTTGTATTGATCAACTAGATGAATTTGGATTTGATTGTAGCCAGAGAACCTGTCCATGAAGGATAGGGCCTCGTGGCCTGCACAGTCATCGATAATTTGGTCAATGAAAGGCGTTGAGAAATTGTCTTTGGGATAAGCATGATTGAGATCATGAAAGTTGGTGCAGACACGAATGTGAATAGTGCCTTGTTTTTTGTTAACGGGGACGGGGTTGGAGACCCATGACATGTATGCGATGGGGTATATGAACCTTGCAATGCATAATTTTTCAATCTTGGATTTGATAGCCGCAACTTTGAATGGGTCAAGTGGTCGTTGTTTTTGATGTACTGGGGCGACATCAGGCCATGTGTCGATTCGATCATCGATGATATAAGGATAGAGGCAGGGAATATCTGTATATGACCAGGAAACAATGTCCCAGTATTCCTGAAAGAGAGCTTTGTAAGCTGTGAGTTTTTCAGGGGAGCATGCAATGCCAATGGTGGTTTCCTCTATGATCCCTGGTTTGATGAAAATGTTGATTTTGACAGTGGGGGAAATATTAGACATGTTGCCTTCTTCAAAAGCATTGGGGGTAGGGATAGGTTTGTTGAACCATTTTATGTGCCCCGATGGAATAAAATCCTTGGTTTCAGTTGCATAGATGGAGGCTTGGCTAGGAGGGTCGAAGGCTTCCTGTGAGAGAAAGAGCGCTCTATGGTGGAGCGTGTTCCATGGGCAATCATGGGTAGTTAGTTCCTCTAGGATATCTTCGTCGCAGTGAAAAATGCGAGAATATAGGGGATCCGGGCAAATAACATTGGTGACTGTCACTGTGTGATTGTCTTCAGGCGATGAAGATGTAGAGGGGGTGTCACAATTATGGTGTGATGGCATGCTTGTCATAAACCAAATTTCTAGATATTATGAGTTGTAAACTATGGTCGGGGGTAAGATTTCCTGAGGGAAATGAACCATAGAATTGGGTGGATTTAGGGGAAAATCCTCAGACAATCTATCCATGAACAATGGAGGGATGGGAAGTGACTCAGGTTTAGGGGAGGTGATGTGAACAGTATATGGAGAAGGCACAGGGGGAATCACTTGCATCACAGGAAGTCGGGTGGTTGGAGGATTTTGAATAAGGTCCATTTGATGACGCCTATATTCAATGATAGAAGGACACTGGTATGTGAAATGATCAAGTGAGTCACAAAGAGAGCAAGGGAACCTCATCCGTTTATTGACTGAAGTTGTGAAATAATGGATGTTAGTGACATGGGTACCCGATGAAGTGGGAGGAGAGGGGTCTTGCTGAAAGGATTGGTGTACTGTCGTTAGCATCTATTGAAACTGAGGTAGCTCGGGGCAATGATGAGTGTAGTGGCCATAATCTGAACAGATGTCACATGCGAATTTTGTTCACATCCCTTTACTACCTATAGTAGGGGACGCGGTGGTAGTACTAGGTGTGCTTGGTGAAGCGACGAGCGATGTGGTTGCTTGAGGGAGTTGGATCAAATTGCATAACTTGAGGAGAGAGGTACATATATTTTTGGGGTGTCCCTCTCTCTTCCAGAGTGCGCAAGGAGGTTGAACTCAGGGTGGAAGTGGAGCGGTGGGCTCTTTATTCTTCCATATTCCCCCAGCTGTCACGGTGGTGCTGGCAAGTGGGGGTGAGGGAGGTGTGGTCGGAGTTAGTACTAGAATCTGCATCAGGATTCCCTCTGTTTGGGGAGGGATGGATGGTTGAGGAACCATCATGGGTGGGTGTAGATACCAAATCGGAATGGTGAGCACCATGTTTGGAAGGGTAAGCTTTGCGACTACCTGGAAAGCTTGTACTCTTGGTGGGGGGTAGAAGAAGGGAATTTGAGTAATGGCTTGGGGGATTGTCTCCCAAACTGGGATTTGACCCTGGGGGAGGGTGAAATAGGGGATAAGTGGTCTCGTAGGTTTCTCAAGGGATTCTTGAGGTAGGATTTCTTCCACTAATGGGACGTCTGTGAGTGGAGAAGCCTCTGTGGGAGGAATGGTATCTCCAGTTTCAGTTCCATTGGAAGATATGACACACACTTGTGTTGAGGGGTGGATGAGCGATGGTGCTCCATGGTATGCCCCCAACAAAGATGGGTCTTTGAAAATTCTGGGGCCCATATCCATGAGTGGACATGCATCGAAACTAGTGCGGAAAAGACATAAGATGTTATTGATGTTGGAGGAGTGGTTAGGCTCGTAATGTGAAACTTGGTCAATGTTGATGATCTTCCCGTTGTGGGGGAACATCATCGTTCGAAACACAAAAGAGGCCACAACCTTCATAGCATACATGTAGCTACATCCAAACAAGATGTTGTAATTGAGCAGGGCATCGATAACCTCAATGTCGATAAGGAAGGTTTTTCCCCTGAGTTCAATGAGGAAATTTTGAAAGAACCCTTCAGGTGAGGATGGTCATCCATCATAGGCTCTCAAAGTGATGGCGGATGGTATTAGCTCAGGGAAGCCAAGTTTCTACGATACAGGTTTGGACATGATGCATGTGGATGCACCTTCATCAATGATACATCGATGAACCATGATGTTCTGAATCTTGACTGGTATTTGGAAAGATACCAAAGAGGGGAGATGAGGTTCCCCACGATCTAGATCAAATGTGATGAGTCTAGTATCAGCTGGGTCGACTGCCCCTAAGATGAATAGTAAGGATTTCCATTGATTTGGACAGGTTTGGAGGGCTTCCAATACTGACATGGCTGTAGGAAATTATGCCAAGTCATCAACCAAACTGTAATTGTGTGTCGCCCTAGCCTAAGGGTTGTTGACATGCCGTCGTAATGGGATGTGAGGGATACAAATGGAGGGTTTGGTTATAGGGAGGGGAATCATCAAAGGTTGTCTGACTGTAGCTGGAGCTACTTCCGAAGTGGTGGGAGTAGATTCAGAGGGTATGTTGTATTGACGACTGTGCATTTGAAGAAGAATTTCTTCTTTGCTAGTGAAGAGGATATTGTGATCCATCTAATTTCCATGGTTTTGATATTATCCCATATGTGGTGGGGCAGGATGCATCTCCTATTGGGTATTCATCACACCTTGGTGTGGAATAGGGTTTTGCAACATAGTTGGGGGTGGTTGTTGCAAATATTATTGTGGGGCCTACTGAGGGGCAGGCATTGCTGGAGGACGTGGTGCGTTCATGGAATCTTTCATCCATTTGAAGTCAACAATTTGGGGGCAATGGTGAGTGTAATGGTCGTGCTCACCACAAAGAGAAAAAGGGAAGTTTTTCCGGAGGTTGTTGTTGTTATTCCTCCCTTGGTGTTTTTTGTTATTGTCCCCTTGAGGATTTTGGTTACCCTGGTTTTGGTTGCCCCAGCGGGTTGGTTTTGTTTGGGGTTATTTTCGCCTGGTCGTGGGTTATTATTGTTTCATTTTTTTCCTTTCTTCTTGGAATTATTCGGCTGATGGGCCGGATTTCCCATATTCAGTTGTTCAAAATTTTGAAATTTTTGAATTCGAGAGGGCTGAACAAAGTTAACCCTAGCGTGTGGTTGTCCTTGTGGAGGAGCAATTGGCTATGAAGGACTAGAAAATGGAAAATATGAATTATTTTGCGTTAATGACCCGTAGGGTGCATAGGAAGGCATAGCACTTTCACTAGTGCCTAGGTTATAAGTTGAGGTAGAGGGGGTACTAGAACTTGGTTGATAGGTTGGGTGCATAATGGGTGCCAACAAGGGTCCACTCATGGGTGGAGGAAAAACCACAATCTATGGCTGCTAATAAGGGGGGGAGGTAATAAGGGGATCCTCCATACATTGATGGATATTGGGGTGTAACGTACATAGGTGGCAGTTGGATGTACATATTGTGGTGTGTTGTGGTACCAATCAATCCATCCGCTGAGTGAGACATCCCAAGTTTTTCTTGGATGAGTGGTACGGGTCTCGGGGTGTCAAGTAGTACTATGTATAAGTATCCTTACTGAGCATAACTGAGGTCATATTGTTGAGCCTTGTTGATGGCTTCTTCTTCAGTTTGGGGGAAGGTGGAGGCCACATATTTGGCAAGGATAGAGACAAGTTATATAAGAAACCAATTGAGGCATTGTTCTTTGGTGGTTTCTGCTTTGCATAAGCTACGTCATCGATGCCATTCATGAATGTGGTCGGTGATATGAATGGTTGAGGTTTTTTTACATTCAGAGAGCAGTTCTAGACCATTGTCATGACGAACTGGTAATTGAAATAAGGTCAAAAATGTTTTGGCCAAGGATTCAAAAGTCACATGGGACCTTGATTTTTCATCCACATACCATTTGGTTGATGGACCAGTGAGTGTGCGTTGAAATAACCTTAAACTGATGAAGTCGTCCATGATCTTGTTTGAAGAGAACCATAAGTGGAAGGTCATGATATGGTTGGCAGGATCTTCCCCTAATTTTACTTCAAACTTTGGAATGTATGAAGGTATTTTGGTAGGTATATCGGGCCATGTGGGGTGATGCAATATAGGGTCATTTTTTAGTTTACTCAAATCAGGTATGTTGAGGGAGGCCAAATATGGCATGTGGAGTGGCGGTGGGGTATTAGTTCCAACCATGGTATGAGTAGGTTGTGTACCTGACCCTTGAGGGGGATTTGGTGGGGTTATAATTCTCCCTTGA
>ML840580.1:43558-61681 GCA_009831015.1 Picea engelmannii | reverse complement strand
CAAAAACTACTCAAATAAAATACTTTACCTAAGATCCATTCATACATGCATTATATCAAATTAAAACAATCTCATCTCATATGTTGTAAGATCCAAAATACTTATAGATCTTCCCAAAATCCTCCAAAGTTTCCTTTATTATTTCTTCAAGAAGAGGGATGTTGGAGAAATACTTGCTCCAAAACCCTAGAGAAGAAAATGAAAATGGATGGAAAAGAGAGAGAGAGAGAGAGAGGGAGTAAAATCAAGTAGCATAACAATAGCTCAAGATATGGTGAGTTGGGAGAGAGAAATGAGATTCATTTATACTTGGAGAGGCAAAACTACCTCTCTTGGATCTAAGCCAAGTGTCCACCACCAAGCAAATGAGTAGATCTCAAGGGAGGGTGCACCACTTAGGGTTTGAGAGTGATATCTAAGGTATAGAATGAAGGGAAAAATGCTAGGATCAATTAAAGAGTGTGTAGGAGGCATGGGATCCGTGCCAAGGCAAGTGGAAAGCCACAAATAATTTTTAATTATTTGTTTGTGAAGTTTCTATATGGAGGGGGCGTAACTCCTCTTGGAGGGCGCACCACATGGGGAAGATGAAAGGTTTTGGGTGTTGGGATGAGGTAAGGAGGTGGGGGAAGCTTCTAGGATGGGAAATGAGGGTTAGAGGGAGTGAAAGTGTTGTTGTCCTTATACACACTTGCAAACGTGAGCTAAGTCCTGCTCACTTAGTGTGTCCTCGGAGGCACAATGCCTAGGTTCAAAGTCCACGCTGTCACTTTGACTTGAACCTCTTCCGTCTAGGCTAACTCCTAGGGAAGCCAAGGGGGGTAGACCCTAGTTACTAGATGAGGTTAATACTTAATGTTCTAGGAGTTGGTTTTAATTGGTTAAAAGATCAGGGGGAATCTAGCCTAAGATGTCAATCAGCAAATGCAAGATGCAACTATCTAAGTATGAGAGTCAGACCTTTTCCTAGGGCAACTAAGACTAGTGCCTAAGATTGGGCAATGGGGTCAGCTAAGTTAGGGGGAATGTTCATTACAAGATAAGTTACAAAGTATTACAATAAGACAGATACAATTAGATACAAAAGAGTAAATCAGATATACAGATTAAGACTAGATACAAGATATACAATATACTCACAAGTTTGCTCACATGTGCAGGAATTAAAGATGCATAAGATAAAGATATCAACACATGAAGCCAAGCATGCTCACAACAGATAGAGCTCCGTTGGACCGCTTTTCAATGACCAAGAGACGCAAATCACTAGGGATCCAATCAAGAGAATGCCTCCAGGTGGATGCGCACTTCTTGAAGGATGACACCACGAGATAAATGAACAAAATAGATGAAAGCTTTGAAAGAAAAGTGCTTCAGATGAAGAGATATAACCACTTAAGCGATAATTCCACAACACATAATTTAACTTGCATATGAATGTAAAATGAAAGACAGTGAGATCAGTGAACTTGCGAGTGTGTAACTGTATTGCCTGGTGTTGTAGCTTGAAAATTAAATTAAGTGGTTAAGCGTGAGATTAATTTTAGTCCTATCTAGATTTCAACCCAAAACTCTCCTCCCCCTATTACCAAGTGGTTGTTGGATGCTCAAGAAGTGAGGCAACGAGGCCTACCCTAGCTTCACAGGTCAACCCTAAGGCCGAGTACTCCGAAAAATTTCCGTGGCGAAGATGGTGAGTTAAGGTGTCCTATTAAGTCTAATTAATGAATTTTAGATCTATGAGCTAAATAATGTGAAGTGTGATTGAGTGCTTGTAGCTTGCTCAACAAAATTGCCAAAGTATTGAAAATTGAAATTCGTGAAGGTTGAAGCCCTTTAACAATGAAGTTGCCAAACGAGTTCTTAGATGTTATATTGCAAAAGTGAAGTATGAGAACTGAAAGTAACTTGCGGAATTGTAAAAGGTTGATTAAGCCCTTAAGATATTGATACTTGCATGCATGTACATAAGATGGAAAACTTAAGAAATAGTTGCTTGCATGTAAAGTAAAAGACAAAACCAAAAAGTTAATTAACCGATTAGCGCATGCATGTGTTATAGGTTTACGAAATTAAAGACTGCATGCAAGGTAAGATAAACTGAAAGCAAAATATCCACGATGCCTCCACGGGCTCTAAGCTAGCATATGTTATGAGATCTACTCTAGATTATTTTAAGTAAGCATGCATGTAGAAATCACAACTAATCTAGCTAAACTAAGCAAGAAAAAGAAACGAAGGAGATCTAATCTTGCAAAAAATAAGAGAGAAAGGGAAAGAATGCAAGCCACTTGGGTACAACTCCTTTGGGCTTGCTTTACAGTGATTTAGAAATAAGAAGGAAAAGATAAGCGTTTACCACAATGAGAGGAGTTGCTTAAGGGTGTGTTGTGCATGAAATTGGACAGTATGCCCCCTTGTCCTGGCGAGAATCTGCAAAAATCAACAGGCTATTGCTTGTTGATTTGAGCTGCAACACATTCAAAAAATGTTATGAAATCTTTGCTTTTAGGCAAAGATTTCGTGCATACAAGAACCAGAAAATTTAAAGATTTTAGGTGACCTATCTAAGCATGTTAGCTACCGAAATGAGAATGAGAAAAGGTGAACAATACAGAAATAAATTGGAGTGTATGAAAATCTCAAAGGGAGACTCTTCCAAGAGGCACCCTAATGAAACCCTTGAAGTCCAACCTGCAAAAACTCACACAATAGCATGCATACAATGGATAATATGGAGGGTTAATCTAATAAAATGAAATAATTGCACCCTATCTAGCCAACCACATATATAGATTCACAAGACTACTCTTTGCAAGATCTACTTAAATAAAATACTTTACCTAAGATCCATTCATGCAACCATTATATGAAATCAAAGCGATTTTACCTCATATGTTTGTAAGAACACAAATACTTGTAGATCTTCCCAAAATCCTCCAAAGCATTTCTTTTTATTATCCAATGGGAAGAGGTTGTGACAACTAATTGCCACAAGCCCTTCAAGAACAAAACTAGTGAAGAAGTACGGCAATAATGAGAGAGATAGAGAGAATGGGATGGTGAGAAACTAGTAGCATAACAGTGCAATAATGAAAGGTGAAGAAAGAGTGAGTGAGAGGTCTCTTAAATAGCATGAGAGGCTAAGGAGACCCCTCTTGGATCTTCAACATGTGTCAAACATCCAAGGGAAAGGACAACTCATGGAGAAAATCAACCAATGAGGGAAGAGACTTTTAGGGTGAGGGGAATGGAAAGAAGGTGAAGTGGAAGGTTGAGTTGGCCTCATGAAGGAGGTGTATTGGCTAAGAGGGAAGGTCCACGCTTTGCTTCAAGGCATATTCCAACTTAGTGTTTGATGTTTCCATCTAACAATATGAGGTTTCCACTTCCCAAGTGAGTTAATAAGGGAAGGCGTGAGATAAAAGGAGGAAAGCGTGAGCTTTCATGAGGAGTATGGGTGGAGTGTGTTGGCACACTCCTTAAGAGCATGCGACTGGTGGAGGAGAGGCCACACGCTTTAATCAAGAAATAACCTTCTAATTTGACGTGGGAGAAAGCATGGAAAGAGAGGAATGCGTGAGGTAAGGAAGGGACGATGTGAGGTAGGAGTGAGAAACACATGCTTGAGGTAGGACATGGAAGGGTGAGGAAAGAAGAGTTTCCAAGTTAAACGTGACACTTCCAAGCTTTACGTGAGGATGTGAAGGCGTGGAGAGTGGGGACGTGAGGGAGAGGTGGAGGGAGTGTGGAGTCCACACTTCTTAGAGGTAGGTGAGTGGGTGAGGAGGGTGCATAAGTGGAAAGGGGGACCCATAACTCATATAAATGAGTTATTAAATCAAATTAAAGAAATAAAACATGCTCACGTGGGGAAGGGGACGTGAGCCCAAGGTAGGGAAATAATTAAAACTTAAATTTAATTAAATGTGGGTTTTGTTATCGCTCAGTTTGTAGTATAGGTCAAATAGCTTAAAGGTAAGAGTCAAACTGGCGTAATAGGAGCTTCCCCACCCACTGTCACCTCGATGGGGGGATCTTTCTATTTAGGGTGGCTAGACCCAAGGGAGATGTCCCTAGTAATCTGGGGTTTTGACAGGCAAAGGTTTAAAGGATCAAAGTGAGTTTTCCCTTCACAGATTACTACCAAGAAGATAGTCAAGAATGAAAGAAATACCACAGTAGAAGTACCTGTTTGCGAGACAAGGCAACAATAAAACTAAAATGTGCAACAGTGGTTAGTACTTCATAAATTAATGAATATCAATATCAGGTATGAGCACATATAGCAGTAATTATTGACGAAGTCAATGATTGCAAAAATGACTATGTCTTATAATGTTACTTCTCAATAAACACTGAAAATGATATAGCATTCAATGTATATAATCAATCTTTAAATTATCATAAAGTATCATCAATTGTTCATTCATTGCAAGAGTGTTGCGTCAAGCTTGCTAGAGGTGACGTCAGCCTTCTTTAGGGTTAGTTTCATAGACAAAGTGCTCAACGTTTTGCAAATAGGCTAATGGAAATAATCAACACTTCAATGTCTATCACTTAGATGACTAAGCCACAACGTTTTACATCAACCAAGAGTTCAAAAGAGGCATGATGTCATCATCAAATTAGGGTTAGTGAGACGTTAGGGTTAGTTAGGGTTTGAAATTTAAGAAGTTTGAAAGGTTTGTTTTGACATAATAAACTCAACGTTGGAGTTCTAGACTAGTGCCTTAGGGTATAATGGAGTCAAAGAGTAAGGGCTAGGTCTCGGGAGAATCTAAATTCAAGGACAAGAGAGTTAGGCTTGATGGTGCTGCAATGGCAGGGCCATGAAGTCAAAACCCTAAGGGGAGGAGGCTCATTCCGGTGTTGCTTAAGCAAGGCCTCATGCTCCTCCCTCTTTCCTTAAAAATCCTTGGCAAAATGGCTAGCTTCAAAACATAAATTTAGGGATGAAAAGTGTTGCAAAGGCAAGGCCTTTCAAACCCTAAAAGTCAAAACCCTAGGTGTAAACTCAATTAGGCCTAGGATGTCTTCTTTCTTCAATTTATATTTCAAAACTAACTCAGAAAAAGGGGAATTAGTGTAGCAACGGCTAGGCTATATTCTCCTTAATCAATGGCTAAAACAAGCCTTCTATCATGGGGACATGAAGCAAGGACCTACTTGTGTGCTTGCCACCTAGGGTTTCAATGATTAAGCAAAATAATAACAATGTAACCATAAATGTAAGAGATTTAACCTACAACCATTCATTCAAGAAGTTTTGCATGAGAAACACACTTACAAATCAATAAAGAGCTTATCAAACCCTAGTTGTAAACCTTCCAATGATAGAAAACACCATAAAATGCCAAGAATGATCCTCCACAAGAGTAGCGCCTCACTTCCAAGAGAAAAATACCAAGACAAAAGACTAAAAATGATTCTCTCACAAGAGAGTGAGTTGTGTTCTTCAAAATGAGAGGCAACGTCCTCTCTTTATATCATCCAAATGACCTTTAATTAGAAAAATAGGTCATTAAAACATCCGACAAGGCTGACTAACAATATTACACTATTTTTTACATTAAATGCTAAAAATGTCACAATATGAGCTCAAAAGGGAGACGTTAGGCCCCTCTGAGGGAGACGTTGGCCCTTTTTGGGCAAGATCAGCATCCAGGAAGCAAAACGTTGGCCCCTCTAGGGCTCCTGCAAGCTGCCACGCGTGCCAAATGATCCCATCACACTGCTACATGCTCCAGAAAATGTCCAACTGCCTCAGGTGACGTCCTGTCCATCAAAAGAAATCGTCCCATCTGCAGTGGGTGATCCCCTCTAGGCCGAGCTATTCCATGGTGTCCTGGTGGAACGTCCTTCTGTCTTCTTTGTGAAAATGCTCATCATGAAGTTGTCCTGCCTCTGCCATCCCAGCAACCATCTGATGGGCTCTTCAGCCCCATCGAGGTCCGAACTAATCATATCCCCATGTGTACCGGTCCACTGGTACCTGTCCACCGGGTATGGTCCTGCACATCAAAGACTACGCCCTCCATGGGCTCATTATTCCTAGGGATCATAGCAATGCCAATCATATTTCATCATTAAATTTGTCAAATACATGCATGAAATCCCTAGCATATCATCTAAGAGCTCAAAGATGTTACACAGATCTACTATACAAAGTTGAAGAAAACCAACAGAATAACCTATTTGGCTAATACCCACAAGAGATGGAAAGTTTCCTCAGAAGATCATTCAAGCCATGTTTTATGATGTGATATGGTCTAGGGATGTCCAGTCATAGTAAGACCAAGGGCAGGTGTTGTCTGTGGGTGCCTTTGTAGGAGGCGAGATGTACCCGTCATGGATGCATTTTTTCCAAGCCCTTTATTGCCTTTATTTTTCTTTTATTGTTTTTCTTTCTTTTTTACTTCAAGGTCTAACCAAAGGACACTGCCTTGGCATGGTGACCAGAGCTGACAGTGTTACCCACTGGTATCTTCGCAAAGATGATAAGGTTGGCTCATGATGAGACCCCCTTTCCCTTGGCCATGCAACCAAAGGTCACTGCCCTGGCGTGGTGACTAGATAATGGCAATGTCATACTGCTAGATACCCATGAACATAATGGGCCGGCTCGTGATGAGACCTCCCATCCTCTTGGTTAGGTCTTGTTTTATTATTATTTTTCTTATGGTCCCTTCAATTTTTTATCGAGAGGCCTTTTATTTCCTTCTTGGGGATCCCTGGGCGAAGCATCTCTAGGTTTCCTTTCTTATGGATTTTATCTTTTACTAGCTGCTTTTACCCCCTGGGCCTTTAGCCCCTTCTTCCCACAAGACAAAGTGTAACCCTCAAAAGGTCATCCTAATGGCCGGACTAGGGGAATGGGATGGATGAATGGGAGATAAGATGTAAAATGATATAATGGTGGGAGCGGACGATGGCTCTGCAAATCCCCTTTGGTGGCTAATCAAAACCCATGACTACGAGCTTTCTAAGTCACCCCATTAATTCACCCCAACAATGGTCAAGTGGATTAGTGTAAGATCCAAGCAGTCATCGGAAATGAAAGGAACCTAATGCATATACAAGAAGGTTATAATGATCAAACATGACACATACAATGATACCTCAGACCAATTACCTCATGGAGCAAGAGTCCTCTCTGATGCAAGTCCAAGCCGATGGTGATGGAAGTTGTTGCTGCTGACAAGACAAGTCTAGCGAAGAAGAAGAAGAATGGGCCCTCCAGGGCCATGCTCAAGTCAATCCTGCTCTCGGTACTTCATGTCTAGGACCTGTGGGCCTCGAGACATGATCTCCTAGTTATCCCTAGATATCGGGGATAACAGGTTTAAAAGGTGGGTAAAGGGTGTGGGTAGGTTAGGTGGGGTCCCTCTTAATCATTGCCACTTATTTCACTTGATCTGGTCCATTATTACATAAATTACATTTTCCCATGTTCTGGGTTTGGCAATTAAAATTGTCGTTTTCCCAAAAAAACTCCTAAGTGGACAAACAACCTAGCAAAACTTGTCCAACTGAGTTGAAACTTGGTCCACGGGTGAAGAGGGTCTCATTAGATTTATTTTGAGTACAAATACCCCTATTGAAAATCTTGGGAGCTAAGTTTTACATTAAATACTCATAATTAATTAATTAATTAATTAATTAATTCGGAACCTTAAAAAAAACCTAGCTATACTTGACGGAATTCCGCGAAATTTTGCGTGCTGTCTTACATGGTCATTTACATCATTCCTAAACACTATCTACCTAGGAATAACTTCATTAGAATTCCTTTCACCACTTTGGAGTATTTATTGGGTGGGAGTGAAAAACTCAAGGGAGATTAACCTGGTTGGTTAGGCCACATTAACCTCCTAAGGATAAAAAACACTCAGCGAAAGGAACTCTCCTAATGAGGAAACCCTAAGGCGACTGACCTAACATGATCCATGTATACTTATTACAATATTAACCCACGCAGGGGTGCAGTAATCCCGCTTACAAAATTTGTGCTAGAGGCAAAAAATTTCCCTGTAGAACCAAAAAGTCTTCGACATGTTTGCATCTGATGATGAATTACTTCATGGCACATGGAGTTGACCCCCTAGTTGAATAGGCGGTCAAAAAAAAGCACATGAGAGGGGGCCAAGGTAAGTCACAACGTTCATCCACCTAGAAAAAACGTCAATCCCCCTAGGGGGGCGTAACTTTTTGATGTGGAGGGGGTGTAAAGGGTTGGAACAAGTTGAAAAAGGTAGGGAGGGTCAATGTTATGCTTAGGGAGTCTCTCTCTAACCTTTTTTCCATCATTTTACATCCTCTAAACTCATTATTACAAATTTACATTTTTGCCATGTTTGGATTTTAGCAATTAAAATTGATGTTTTAGACTGACTGACACTCCAGGTGGACTAACCCATGGCTAAAGTTGTCCGACTGAGCTGAAACTTGGTCCATGGATGTAGGGAGTGCTATTACATTTATTTTGAGCACAAATACCCCTATCAAAATTCCAAGGACCTATTTTTCACAATTATTGCTCAAAAATAATTAAACCTCCAAACTTAGGAAAATTTAATTAAAAATTAATTAATTAAAAAAAACTAGTCTAGACTCGACGGAATTCCGCGAAACTTTCTAAGATGTCTTGCATGGTCATTTACAATGATTCCCTATAATAGTTACCAAAACATAAGCCCACTAGAATGTCGTGGGCTCCCGGAATGGTGAGTGGAAGTTTGGCAAAAGGCCTATATATAGTTGTAGGGCCCACATTGCCACCTCATTTGTACCTGTTGCTTCAGTGAGTTTCCGAGCAGATTCAGAGGAGATTGCGTGATTCCAAGAGCACGAGGTTTTCGATTCACAGCGTGCGAGTTTCAGGTTAGTGGTCTGAACATCCTGCATAGCTATAGGTTTCCAATTTTTGGGCAGGGTAGGTACGGGGGGTCGTGCGGGAATTTTAGGGGGTTTTTGGGTAGAGGGTGGGCCCACATGCGCGGGTGACTCGGTGGAAGGTGCGCATGAGTGCGTGCTTGTACACGGAAAAAGCGCGCATGTGTGCACGTGAGAAGGAATTTAAGGCGCGCCCTAGGGACGCGCATGTGGGGTAGACAGGCGCGCATGAGTGCGCGCCTGTGGAGTGAACAGGCGCGCTCACGAGCGCGCCTGTGGGTATGACAGGCGCGCCCTAGAGCGCGCTTGTATTGTGAATAGGCGTGCTCATGAGCACGCCTGTGGGAAAAATAGGCATGCACACATGCGCGCCTGTATAGTGAACAGGTGCGCATGGGTGCGCGCCTGTGGGTGGTAAAACTGCACCTTTGAGGCAAGGTTTCAGGGTGAAGCATTAGCTTATTTGATATATTGGATGATTGCCTAAGCTAATATAGGACTTTGGGTTGTGTGCAGGTGGTGAGCAGGGATCATGGATGTACAGTGGCATGAGCGAGACTGGTCACAGCTACGAGAGGTTGTGGCCAATGCACCACCGGCAGTTCGAGCGGCAGTTCGAGCAGCTTTAGCAACCAGTGGGTTGCTAAAGTTCATTGAGTGCCCATTGTTACGGGAATAGGAGTATTTACTCCAATTTCTGATTGAGATGTGGAGCCCTGCTCAGCACTGCTTCCTCGTGCGAGGAGAGAAGATCGCCTTCACTGCGGTGGAGGACATATACTTCTTGACGGGGCTCCCCTTCTGGGGAACACCATTTCCGGCAGATTCTGTGCTGCCGAGAGACACTCATCTGCAGACCGTCGCCGAGCGATATTGCTCAGGCGAGGACTACATGACCGGGACATCGGTGAGCATCAGTGGGATAGATGCCCTGCTGCATCGTTGCATAGCCGCGATGATAGTTCGGGTGTATGGGTCCCGAGCGACCCACCGTATTAGTGGTGGCGAGCTGATTTTGATGGAGAGGGTGGTGGTGGGCCGCGAGCAGTTCGCCTGGGGTCTGACCTTGCATGCACGGATGATCGCGCAGTTGGACCGTTGTCAGTCCACAGGCACCGGGGAGTTTGCATTTGGCTCCATCCCTGTGGCCTATTTTTTGGAGAGGGTGTCGATGTTGCGCCCGAGGGTGCTACTAGAGGCACCAGGGGTACGAGAGCCGCGCCTGAGGCGGTGGTCACATATTTTGGTTCGCCACGGTGGTGGCGAAGGCGGGCACTACTTTACTGCGCAGGCGGCGCAGATATGGCGGCAGATGCCACAGGTTATGCTACAGTTCCCCTATGCTGGGGTGGACTTCCGGGGGGACCCGGACATGGTGTTGCCTCCTGGGGAGGTGTTCGACCATAGAGGTATGTTGTGTACTTGTGTGTTTTGATTTACGCTATGATTTTGATATACCAGTGCACATGTTTGATGTATAGATACTGATACCATCTGTTGTTGCTTGTTTGGTGCATGTGCAGATTTGGCACCTCGTGGGCGCGAGGTGGAGTTGTACAGACCGTCGGTGCAGCCAGAGGTGAGGCCGCCACGTGGAGAGAGACGCGGACGGGATGAGGCTGCGGGGTGACCTGCAGATCCTGCGAGACCGACGAGGAGGCGTCGACTTGATGACCCTGGTGCGGGGCCATCACATGCCCCTCCGACGGCAGCCGGAGGATATTTGGATGATATACGTCGTCGTTTTGAGACGGTATTTCGGGACGTGCCTGAGGGCATGTGGATCCGTATCCAGGATGAGGAGTTCTTGGAGCAGTGTATAGGGTTACCGCCACCATGGCGGTCTATCATGCGACGAGCAGCTGTGCTCGCCGCCATGACTAGTGGATGCCTGCCACCGGGGCAGGAGGGTCCTGCAGGTGCGCCACCACCACCACCTGGGGCAGGTAGGGGTGGGCCACCACCTCCTCCTGAGGGAGGGGCAGCTGGGGGTGCGATAGAGGCCCCCTGATTGTATTGTATATTGTTTTTGATAGGCTGGTGAGCCGATTTTTGTACCATGATGTGGCACGGGCCTGTTGGACGATGTATTTTTGTGTATGTAAACATTCGGGTGGCCTGAGGGGCCCATATATATATATATATATATGAGTATACATGTTTTTTGGATCCAAATGTGTTTTACATGTGTTTTTTGTGTTGATGTTGATGATATTGATGCTATCTATATGCTGTGACAGGAGGTATGATATGTTTATGTATGTGTAGCTTGATGTGATATATGCCAATCGAGCACCATGTTAGTTATTTCATCTGTTGTTTGATTCAATTCTCTTGGAATATGTGTAAATGTAATGGAATCAAAATGTCGAGATAATAATCTAACCTGCAGGTATTTGTGAAAGAGGCACGGATCGCGTACGCTGTACACATTGTGGAGCTGGAGAATGACCAGTTGAGAGTCGAGGAAAACGCTAAGGTGACGAATATGATGATGCTGGGCGTCAGTCAAGAGGCCAATGACAACAATGTATTCGGCTTGGTTATTGGTTGCTGGTCCTAAACAGATGCCGCTGGAATGTAACATTTCATGTGAAGGGGTGTAGAGAGCCCAAGCAGCCGAAGCGAGATTTTGTGTCCGACGGCTGCCGCCGTCGGCATAACCAATGTGGTAAGCTGGTGGAGGAGTCATCTGTCAATAGCACAAAGGATAGTTTAGATGAGGGAAAAAGATTAAAAACACTAGAAAAAGAAAAAATAACCTAAAGTAGCTTGACTACGTTTAAGCATAAAATTTCTTGAGGTATAACCCATTGACAGGTTCTTTGAGCGTGAGGCCTTCGGAGGAGGCCAAGATGTATGCGCCTTTGGTGAGGCAATGCAGGATGATGTAAGGGCCATGCCACAGTGATTCGAATTTGCCGTGGCCAAAGGTATCATGAGCGATATCATAGGCGAGGACAAGGTCACCTTCGCGAAATGAGCGAAGGTTGACATGGCGATTGAAGGTAGCCTTGGATCATTTTTAGCTGCCTTGTTGTTCTGTACTGAGGATTGACGATCCTCATCCAGAGACTCCAAGTTCAGCAAGCGCTGCTCCATGGGAGAAGTGTCAGGTAAAAGCTCAATGGCGGTGCGAAGGGTGGGAATTTCGCACTCGATGGGAAGAGTTGCCTCGACTCCATGGACTAAATGAAATGGTGTGAAACCTGTAGCGGTCTTCACTGCCATTCGATAAGCCCATAGCGCAGAAAATAACATATGATGCCAATTGGTTTTATGTTTATTAACCATGCGTTGTAACATGGTCTTGAGGACTTTGTTCACTGCCTCGACCTGTCCGTTTGACTGAGGATAGTATGGTGAGGCAAACTCGTGAGAGAATCCTAACCGAGATGAGAGTTCGACGAAGATCTCATTCTCAAAATGTTTCCCATGATCGGAAACTAGTTGGAGTGGTACTCCGAACCGGGATATGACGTGATTGAAGAAAAAACGCGCTGCAGTGTCAGCGGTGTTGTTGAAAGTGGGCATAGCTTCAACCCATTTGGTGAAGTAATCGACAGCGACAACAATGTATTTGTGACCATTGCTGGAGGGGTGATTACAAGTCATAAAGTCAATGCCCCATTTGCAAAAGGGGCCTGCAGTGATGATTGGGTGTAAAAGAGCGGGGGGAGCTCGGGCTTTGTTGGCATAGAGCTGACATTGCTCACATCGTTTCACGGCATGAATGCAATCATGAAACAGGGTAGGCCAAAAATAACCGGCCCGAATGATCTTTTGAGCCGTGGCGATGCCCGGAAGATGGCCCCCACATGCATCGTTGTGGCAGTCGTTTAAGACTCTGTCAGCCTCGTCAATGGTCAGGCAGCGACGAAGAATGGTGTCGACGCCCCGCCGATATAGGATGTCATCGATGAGGAGATAGCAGGGGGTCTGATGGCGAATGCGTCGACGATCATCTTGTGATAGGTGATTACCGAACTTTTGAATTCGTAGGTAGACGAGGAGGTCGCCATACCAAGGATCATCTGAAGCAATGTAAAAGAGGTGTTCGTCAGGAAAGTCAGTGGTGACGGGGGCACTGATTGTATCAGAGGGAAGGGCCGTGACAAGTTCTGTGAGAACGAGGGCCTTCTTACTCTTGGGTGTTGAGAACTCGAGGTCGTACTCCTAAAGGATAACGATCCATCGAGAGAATTTTCCGTTAACTTGGCGACGGCTGAGAAAATATTGCATAGGGTTGAAATCTGCGACGACCTTAGTGGTGCAAAGCAGAATGTAGTGACGCAGTTTCTGAACTGCAAGGACAACTGCAAGAGCAAGTTTCTCTTCATGTTTGTACTTCAGGGGTGGTCCCGAGAGGTTCTTACTGACGTAGTAAATGATGTGTTCACGATTGTCATCTCCGAGCTGGACGAGGACGCCGACTACTGATACAGCTGATGCTGATACGTAGAGAATGTAGTCACGATTGTAGTCAGGTGCACTAATCAAAGGTGCATTGGAAAGCGCCGCTTTAAGATCATCAAACGACTGTTGGGCATAGTCGTCCCAATGAAAAGGGATGTCATGACGCAGTAAGCGAAGGAAACCATGTGCGCGTATAGCGTAATCAGGAACAAAGCGCCTAAGAAAGTTAGCTTTGCCCTGTAGACTCTGTAGTTGTCGCAAATTCCGAGGAGGTGGCATTTCGGTGATGGCTTTGACTTTAAGGGGGTCCATGGTAATACCGCTTTGGGAAATGATAAAACTGAGGAGTCGCCCGGCGGTGACACAAAACACACACTTTAGAGGGTTCAAGCGGATGTTGTATTGACGACACCATTGAAAGATGATTCGTAAATCATCGATGTGTTGGGTGCACTTCTTATATCGAGCGGTGAGGTCGTCCAAGTAAGCAAGGATGATAGCAGCCAGATCGTGAAAGATATATGTCATGGCCCGCTGGAAAGTTGCGCCGACGTTTTTGAGGCCAAAGGGCATGACACGATATGAAAACGTACCCCATAGGGTAATGAATGCGGTTTTATATTGATCGGCTGGGTGAATTTGAATTTGGTTATAGCCAGAGAATCCGTCCATAAAGGAGAGAGCCTCATGGCCGGCGCAATCATCGATAATCTGATCGATGAAAGGCGTTGGGAAGTTGTCCTTGGGACATGCGTTATTGAGATCGCGAAAGTCGGTGCAGACGCGAATAGAGCCCTGTTTTTTGTCGACGGGTACAGGGTTGGAAACCCATGAGGTGTAAGCAATGGGGTAAATAAATCTGGTCGTACGTAATTTGTCGATTTCGGCTTTGATGGCCGCGGCCTTGGATGGGTGTAGCGGTCGATGTTTTTGGCGAACAGGTGCGATGTCAGGCCAGGTGTCGATACGATGCTCGACAATAGATGGGTCGAGGCCAGGCATCTCCATGTATGACCAAGCGAAGATATCCCTGTATTCCTGGAAGAGGAATTTATATGCGACGATTTCCTGAGGAGTGCAAGCAGCTCCAATGATGATTTCTTCGACGATGCCCGATTTAATGGAAATGTCGATTTTGATGGTGGGGGAAATGTTAGCCAGATTACCTTCTTCAAAAGCGTCCGGTGCAGGAATGGGATTGCTGAACCAATCGATAGGTCCTGATGGGATAAAGTCTTTGGTTTCGACCGCGTAAATGGGATTGTTGCTAGGAGGCATGAGGGCTTCCTGCGGAAGGAAGAGTGCACGATGATGTAGTGCGTCCCAGGGAGAGTCCGGGCATTGTAGCTCTTCCATTATTTCTTCGTCGCATTGGAAACGACGGGAATACAATGGGTCGTGAGGAGTGATCTCATCTCTAGTGTGATTTCCCCCTGCTGGTGAAGCAAGGGGAGAGGTGCGAGCAGAAGGTGAGGGTTCGCTCGTCATGAACCATATGTTGAAGCACTAAGGGGTACCCATGGTGGTTGGATGAATAATCTCTGCAGGGAGATGAGCAGGAGAGTTGGGAGGGTTACGGGGTAAATCCTCGGATACGTCATCTAAGAACCATGGAGGTGTAGGGAGTGCCTCGGGCTCGGGAGAAATGACGTGGAAATCTGCCAGTGGCGAAGTAAGGTCAATTACCTCTGCTGTGGGTTGGTGCAGCAGGGCCAATTGACTTTGCTGATATTCGATGATCATCGGGCATTGGTATGTAAAATGAGCCAATGAATCGCAAAAAGAGCAAGGGCATCTCATGCGTTCATTGACTGAAGTAGTGACATAGCGAATGTCAGTGATAGGTGTTGTGGATGATGTAGCTGGGCGTGGGTTGTTCTGAAATTCGCGGCTTACGATAGCTAATGCCTACCGGAAACGAGGCAATGCTAGAAAATGATGGGTGTAATGGCCATACTCAGAACAGATGGCACATGCGAATTTGGTCTTCAACCCTTTACTACTGGAAGGTTGAGTGGTAATAGTAGTAATGGGTGGTGTGGGGGTTGGGTTGGGGGGAATAAAATTCCGTAATTCCGGTAGTGATGGGCAGTTGTTGGTTTGGTGACCTTATTTGTCACACAAGGCGCAAGGTGGAGGGATGCGCGGCGGAAGTGGAGCTGTGGGCTCCTTCTTCTGTCGCCTGCCCCCGGCTGTAGCAGGGGGGGTAGGGAGTATGGGGGTAGTGGGAGTGATGACAGGAATTGTCATGGGGAGTCCTTCTTGTGGGCGAGGGACCATCTCAGGTGGATGTAAGTACCACACTGGGATTGCTAACACCATATTGGGTAAGGTGAGCGTTGCGGCTACCTGGAAAGCTTCTATACCGGGTGGAGGGTAAAAGAAGGGAATTTGAGTGAGGGGTCGGGGAACTGTCTCCCAAAGGGGATTAGGCCCTTGAGGAGGTGTGGATTCGTGGACCGTAGGGGTCGACGAGTGTGCAGGAGGCTCCTGTGGGAGTGGCGCTGCGACTGGTGAGACGTCAGGAATGACTGAAGCCTCCTGAGGAGGATGAGCATCCTCCTTAAGAGTTTCCTTAGAGGAAACGACACATACTTGGCTAGGGGGAAGGAGTGGTGGTGGTCCATGGTACGTCCCTAACAAGGATGGATATTTGAAAATCCCAGGACCCATCTCGACGAGTGGATATACGTCTTTGTTGGTGTGAATGAGAGGAAGAATGTTATTGAGACTGGCAGATGGGTTTGGCTCGTAATGTGTGACTTGGTCAATGGTTACAATCTTTCCATTGTGTGGGAACATGATTGTCCTAAAGACTGATGATGCCACTGCCTTCATAGCGTACATGTAGCTACGTCCGAACAAGATGTTGTAATCGAGTGTGACGTCGATAACTTCAATATCAATGAGAATGGTTTTGCCTCCAAGTTCAACGGGGACATTTTGGAGGAGCCCTTCAGGAGATGATGGTCGTCCGTCATAAGCTCGTAATGTGATGGCGGATGGTATTAGTTCCGGAGAACCAAGTTTCTGCCATACTATTTTGGACATGATGCATGTAGATGCCCCTTCATCGATGATACACCGATGGACGGTGATGTTCCGTATTTTTACTGGTACTTGAATAGCAACTGCGGCGGGAAGATGCGGTTCGCAGCTATCTAGGTCAAAGGTGATGAGTCGAGTATCAGCAGGGTCGACTGCCTCCAAGGAAGAAAGTAATGATTTCTGCTGTGTGGGGCAAGTCTGGAGGACTTCCAGAACAGACATAGCAGCCGGGGATTGTGCTAAGTCATCTACCAAGCTGTAGTTATGAGCTGCCCTAGCCTGTGGATTGTGAACATTCCTGCGCAAGGGGATGCGAGGAATGCGTAATGGTGGTTCGGCAGAAGGGCGAGGGATCATCAATTAGGGTCCCATTGGTGTAGGGTTTTTCTCTGGAGAGATAGGAGTAGACTCCACTGTTGGAGGATACTGACGATTGCGTGTTTGTAAAAGAATTTCTTCCTCACTGGTGAGGAGAATCGATCGTTCTGCTGGATTGTTGGGGTTGTGGTATTGGCCTACCTGAGGTGGGGGATGCTGTGTGTCCTGTTGGGTGTTTATGACACCTTGATGTGGGATAGGATTTTGCAGTACCGCGGGAGGGGGTTGTTGCGTATATTGTTGTTGTGCCTGTTGCGGGGCAGGTTGCGTAGGAGAAGGGGGAAGACTCCCAGAGTCTTTCAACCTTTTGAAGTCAGCGATCTGTGGGCAATGGTGAGTGTAATGACCATATACACCACAAAGAGCACAAGGGTGGATAGTTTTAGAAGTATTCCGCCCTGGGCATTTGTTGTTATTGCCCCCTTGGGGGTTTTGGTTCCCTGGGTTCTGGTTGCCCCCAGTGGGTTGATGCTGTGGGGATTGATTCCCACCTTGACCAGGATTGTTGTTATTCCTGTTCCTTCCTTTCTTCCTGTTATTGTTCGATGGATGAGTTGGGTTGGTTGTGTTTAATTGTTCAAAATTCTGGTATTGTTGAGCAGCAGAGGGTTGAACAAAGTTTACCCCCGCATGAGGATGTGGGGGAGCCATGGGTTGTGGAGGACCCGGAAAGGGAAAGTAAGGGTTATGTGGTGGTGCGGCTCCATAAGGTACATAGGAAGGCATGGCGCTTTCACTAGTACTATAAGGTGATGTGGAGGGAGGACCACTAGTTGAGGGCATAGGTGGATGTATGGGAGGTGTCAGTGATGGTCCACTAATGGGTGGAGGTATAGCAACAGGATATGGTTGTTGATAAGGGGGTGGGGGAAAATAAGGAGTGCCCCCATATGCCGGAGGGTATTGAGGTGTTCCATACATTGATGGTGGTTGGGGTTGTGGACCATGGTGTGTGGTGGCACCTATTAGTCCGTCTGCTGAGTGAGACATCCCAGGTTTGTCCTGGCCAAACGACACAGGTTTTGGCAGATCAGGAAGTACTGTGTACAAGTATCCCGACTGTGCGTAAATGAGGTCATATTGTTGAGCCTTGCTGATGGCTTCTTCTTCAGATTGTGGGAAGGTGGAAGCTACATCCTTACCAAGGAGAGCGACAAGTGATCTAAGAAACCAGTCAAGGCATTGTTGTTTGGTGGTTTCTGCTTTACACAAACTACGTCGTCTACGCCACTCATGAATGTGGTCAGCAATGTGGGTGGCTGAGGTCTGTTTGAAATTAGACAGTAGTTCTAGACCATTGTCATGGCGGATGGGTAGTTGGAAAAAGGTCAAGAAGGCTTTGGCCAGGGATTCAAAGGTCGTGTGGGACCCTGATTTTTCTTCGAC
>ML840579.1:19344-31456 GCA_009831015.1 Picea engelmannii | reverse complement strand
CTCTCCGTGATTTTGAATGGCCAAACTAATTTGAAGCCCATAAAATATTTTGTAGTGTGCTTTGCTCTCATTTGTATACAAACTTCCAAGGAGTTTTCCCTTAACTTATATTGTCACGGACATGGATATGCAGGTGCAGAAGTTATGCCTGAAACTTTATACAAAGATCAAGTTTCTGGAGATGTAGTTGACTCGAAAGGAGAGATCTTTCAGACTTCATGCTCTAAAAGAAAGCGTTCTTGGGAAGAAAACTCTGGACGCATTCCATTTGATTTGAATATGCCAGCTAGAAGTGATGGATAAAGATACTGCTTTGGAGCCACTATATGATTTGTAGGCTTAGGTCAGTGCTAACTCGTGTTTCACGTTTAAATCCTATAGTGTTACATCTACTAGGCAATATATCTGGGTAAAATTGATGTCAGAAATGTGTTTCCAGAGGTGTTAGTGGTGATTCAATGAGATTTCTTACTGACATTCAACCTGCATAGTCATTATATCAACATCAAGTTGTAGAACTGAATCTCTGAAATGTTCCCAGCACTCCCTAGTTTAGAAGCTTAGTAAAATTATTAGTGACATTAATTTTCTTCTCTACCTGACTAATGTATCTCTTCTTTGTGCAGATTCCTGATGTACAGTTTCGAGTGACTTGGTCAGCTGCTCAAGTTATCCATTATGCAGGTGCTAGATCCTATGAGCATTTATGATATCAACTCGTACCAGGCATGTCTGAACAAATAGTTACTTTTACCATGCATTTTTATTGGTCCTGATCGTAGGGCCAAGTTTAAAATTTGACGGCTGGTTGAGTTCAATATGCTTGCTTGTTGGTGCATGCCAACCTTGGGTTATGAAATATCCTTACGGGGATTCTTGATAGATGAAGCTTGATCCTAGGATCCTTGGAGAAATATCCTCAGGTTTTGGCTGTTGTTATTTGATTGGATTGAGGAAAATTGATTAAGTCGGATTGTTCTCAAAAGGCATCTCCTTTAATCTGTAAAAATGGTATGCATTATAATATGCAAATATGCTTATGAAATTAATAAAGCCGAGCCTTTGAAACCTCTCACAAGGACTTCTACTTTATGCAAAATTCATATGTAAATATTGTAATTGGATATGACCAAACGAGATATGGCGATTCCTACCAGCCAATGGTCGGTCACGTTAGGCAGATTTGAGTTGCGCAGCAAGGGGGAGAATTGGAAGGGCGAATCTAGACCCTTTTCCAGATTTCTGCGAATTTTGTTCTTTGGCAAACAGTTGGATATTTAAGATCCTGCAAGACATGGTTTTGTTTCCTCCGGTTGCTTTCATATTTTTCGTTTAGATAAGTGGTATATCTTACTAAGATTTTAACTGAGTGTCTAATGGGAGGAGGCTTTTCTTGTTGATGCTTTTGTTTGCATAACATGATGGGTATAGTTTTCAGTTGGAAATGCTTGCAATCAGAATGCAGAAATGGTGCGAAGGGAAAATAGGTTTTCAATATTTGGAGATGAAACTTCAGCTAATTCCAATTTTGCAGTACTTGTATCTGGGAGTTTACATTTAAAACTAAATGGGCGATTCTCTTTGAATATGCCTAAGGCCATTTCTTAAGCTATATATTCTCTTAATGTTATCATTTTGACCTTTTGCACCTAAGGCAGACTTCTAGATTTTAAGAGTTGCTCCAGGTCTTCTGTATTGATGCTGGGCTACATTGGAAGTAATGTCTAAGTTGAAGAAAATAAGCAATTGATGTGTTTGTTAACTTCAAAATTTAACAAATTTTATGATTTTGATATATCTCCCGCACCTATATATTGTTTAAGTATCTTCTGTAGTTCTATGAGATTTGATATGGACCATCAATGGTATACGTCTTCAATAATGTATAATACCGAGAAGCCTACAGATACACTTGTCTGGTTCACTCGGGGCAAGGAATATTCGTCATTGATCCTAATTGCTGTGAGTTTCTCTGAAAGGTGTTTGCGCTTTGCAGTTGCACGATTCGGTTGATATTCTGGTGCGAGTTTTTCACCCAAAGTCCATTTCCTTCATCTTTGTGCAGAAAAAAGAAGATCTCTGTGTAGACCATCAAAGCATGCACCTTTCCACCGCTGCAGACAAATTGCAACAAATCAGAGTGGTGATTGTATTACATCGTTTCAAATGCATACGAAACCTGCTAGAAATTCAAGGATAAAATTTAGAAGAAAATGTAATTGACAGAGGTTACTTGTGTAGTTCGATATAATTAATTTTGTTTCCATCGATGTTTACAGCATGGATGCATGGATATATATAGCATGGATGCTTCGGTTAAAATGAGCACATGTAGTCGGACTTGTGAAACCTAGTCTTTGGCTACTCTGCTGTGACTGGGTTTTTATGTTTTGCCAAATAAATCGGGGCTTGCACCCGGGTCCAACCATTATCGCAAGCACTGGTGCGCAACAAGCACAAACAAAAACGTATTGTAGGTTATCATTGACAACAATGATTCAATTTCACCACCTTGAAAGTCATCATAGACAAATTTATGGGTCAGTATCAATCCCTCTATTCGGAATTTAAAAAATCGGCAACTGTATCTTCTAGAGTTTCCATTCAAATTAGGAAAAAATTAAAAACAACTTGTGGAAATTTCCATTCAAATTAAGAAAAAATTAAAAACAACATGCATTGGACAACTTTGGATATTTGGATTTTTATCATATTATGTCCACATTTTGGTTGCCATTCTTGTAATTGGCATGTAATGCACCCCTAAAGATTGAAATCCCAATGAAATATGAATGACTAATGTGTTTGATCTTATGAAACTATGTCCACAATTTGGTTGTCATTCTTGTAACTGCCATGAAACGCACCCTTAAACAATGAACTCTAAGCGACAAACATTAATTTATCTTGGTTGTCATTCTTGTAACTGCCATGAAACGCACCCTTAAACAATGAACTCTAAGCAACAAACATTAATTTATCTTGGTTGTCATTCTTGTAACTGCCATGAAACGCACCCTTAAACAATGAACTGTAAGCGACAAACATTAATTTATCTTCTCATACTATGTTCTTTGTACCCTTATTGTTATTTTCTCATACTATGTTATTTGTACCCTTCTTTTAATTGTCATGAACAATTGAATCTGAATCAACAGTGTTTATTGATCTTTTCATACTTTTTAATTGTTATCTTTTCATACTATGTTCTTTGTACCCTTCTTTTAATTGTCATGAACAATGAAATCTGAATCATCAATGTTTATAGATCTTTTCATATTTGATACTTTTGGGAAGAAAGAGAGAAACCCAATCCACTTGATATCTATGAAAGTAATTTGAAAGTATTGATAAACAATGAAATCTGAAGATATTGTTTATTTGGTTGCCCTTCTTTTAATTTCCATTAACAATGGAATCTCCCTTCTTTTAATTGTTATTAACAATGGAATCTCTCTTCTTTTAATTGTTATTAACAATGGAATCCGAATCATAAATGTTTATTGATCTTTTTACACTTGATACTCTTGATACTTTTGGGAAGAAAGAGAGTAACCCAATCCACTTGACATCTATGGAAATAATTTGAATGCACCTCTAAGCAATGAAATCTGAATGACATGCTTAAAACTTTTGAGGAAGGAGACAGTAACCCAACCCCCTTAATATATTTAGAAATAATTTAGGTGGCTTTGTTGTGCTTGACATTGTAATAAATGTGAACTTTTTTTAGTTGTTACATTGTGCTTGGTACTTGCTAGAAAACATAGAAACCAATGTAGGAAAAAGTGATTGACACTTTAGTTTTGGTGTTCATGTAGTATCTTAATCTTCTTTGAAATAATCATTGTTGATTTGATTAAACCTTTTTGGTACTAATAACTTTGAAAGCTATGATTGAGTTCAAGACGACAAGTATTTCACGAAGAAATTGTTTGTCCATTTTCTTGTGTCACATCTAAGTGGTTTCAACCATTTTTTGGTAGGTAAATCGGGGAAACACTACCAACATTAATATGGAGTTAGTGCATTGTCCAACTCATATTACTTTTGTGCTTAGTTCTTGTGTTTGAGGGGTATTTGTGTCCTAAAAAATGACTCAATGTAGGAAAAAGTGATTGACACTTTAGTTTTGGTGTTCATGTAGTACCGTAATCTTCTTTGAAATAATCATTATGGATTTGATTAAACCTTTTCAGTACTAATAACTTTGAAAGCTATGATTGGCCTCAAGATGACAAGTATTTCACGAACAAATTGCTTGTCCATTTTCTTGTGTCACATCTAAAAGTGGTTTCAACCATTTTTTGGTAGGTAAATCGAGGAAACACTACCAACATTAACATGGAGTTAGTGCATTGTCCAACTCATATTACTTTTGTGCTTAGTTCTTGTGTTTGAGGGGTATTTATGTCATAAAAAATGACTCAAACTTATGCCCATAATTGTTTGTTTTCCTTGTACATCATTGTAGGCTCATATCAAACACTAGGGATCATAGCCAATGGGGTGTAAAATTGGGTAATAAGTGAACATGATGTGAAGCACTTGGCCTTCATTTCTAAACCGTTTGCTTCACCTTGGTTGTTTCTACTTAAGAATAAGGTATTGTTCTCTACATGTGAAGGTTATGTTTGTAGCAGGGATTCTCAATTTGATGTATGTGCTCTGAAGTTGATCCACAAATGGTAGTCTCATAGCCTATCCACTTCACCGGCATGGAACCTTGTACAATTTCAGCAATCCACAATTCTTGTAAAGATTCTTCTCGAATAGAGTTGTGAACGCCACTTGTTAAGGCAAATGGAAGTTGGTCAATATTCAATGTACATTCACCATCTTAAACAATATATATAAGATAAAGGTAAGCCATGCTTGCCCTTCAACCAAATTCATAATTCATATTTCACCAAGGTCATGCACTAATTCATATGCCAAGGTAAGAATTCAAGATCTATGTGTGAAGCTTACATGAAAGAATGTGAAAGGGACTTGAACCATTCAACTTCAATGCATGGCAGGAGAAACCTTAAACTAATTTAATCTTTTCTTTATTTGTTAGCATGCCAATCTCCCATTCAACAATAAAACTCAAAAAACACTTGACTTCAAGGATGAGCAACCAATTTACAATTTCTAGTCAGCTAGAGGTAGCATACAACCCCCATATTGCCCATGTACGGCCTTAGGAAACCCACAAGCCACCTCCTCCCACAATTTCTTGCCTGGTATGACTCGTATGGTGCTCACATGCACACATAGCCAACATATGGCCTTAGTAATTATCCTAGGCAAGGTAAGAGCTCAACATCATTGCTTCTAGATGTAATTAGTGAAGGAGGTATCCCTTCAAAATGACTAAAACAATCTAATAGTTTAAAATGAACAAATGAGAAACTCCTTGAAGACCTACAATGACCCTGTGATGGAAACAATAGATTTCTAATATCTAAAATGGATTAATGGAGGAGAATAAAGAGTCGTTGAAGTGATTTATTTATTTATGGGGTGTGAAATTAAGAAGAAAATCCCCAACATTACAATTGGGAATGAATTGTCTGTCACGACGTGCAATGGTGTTGCTACTATGGATAAATTTGTTATGAACTTCCTCAAATATTGAGCTGCTCACATAAAACTTCTACCTTTTTCAAGCTGGCAAGAACATGGAATACGTTCATGACTACTATCTTGTTCGGATCCACCCTCGACGCTCCTCCATCGACCATATGTCCAAGATAAATCAATGACTCCTCGAACTCACACTTATTCAAATTTGCAATCAACTAATTTCTCTTTGACGTTTCTTATTACATGTGAGATGTGCTTTTGCCAAGTATTACTAAAAATTAGTATGTCATCCATGTATACTATTATAAATGAGTTAATAAAAGGACACATCACATAATTCGTTAGTGTCATGAAAGTTGCAAGTACTTTATATAAACTAAAAGACATCATTAATCACTTGTACAAACCTTGTCTTGTCTTGATCGTTGTCTTCCACTTTGCTTTTCACTTGATGGTAAGCTAATTTGAGGTCCAACGTGGTGAAGAATTTGGCTTGTTGAGGCGGATCCAACAAGTCATCAATCCTTGGTAGAAGATATCTACCCTTGATGGTGATTTTGTTTAGGGCACAATAATCAATGCACATTCTCCAACTGCCATCCTTCTTAGGCACCATGACAATGGGTGAAACCCATGGCAACACATTGGGACCGATGTCTCCCTGCTCCAACCACTGTTGCAATTGCTTCTTCACTTCATCTACTTCAATGATGGATTGTTTATACAACCCAATGTTTGGAAGTGGTGACTTCGACAACAACTAAATCTTGTGCTCAACCTCTTGCTTATGTGGCAACACTTGAGGCTTTTGGAACACCTCCTTGTAGGCTTTAATCAATGGTTGTAGTCGTTGGCATTGCTCGCCACTACATCCTTCAAAGGATGCCTTCATCTCCAACTCATTGCCTTCTCCTTGTTGTTTCCCTTCTCTCAAAAACAAGAAGACAAACTTCCTCGTGCTACCAATGATTCTTCTAGCATGATGAGCACTGATCAAAGAGAGTTTGGATTTGTCCCTATATGCATTTATGGTGTATGTCTTTCCATCCTTGATAAACCTATACTAGTTTTTTCTCTCCCTGAAGATGACATCTCTTATGTACAAGTACGGGCTTCTAAAAATGACTCCACGCACATCCAATGGAACCACATTTGCCACCACTTCATCCACAAAGCTGTGGTTGATGGAAAACTTGAATCTGCATTGTTTGTCCACTCTCAATTTTACATCTTGTCTTGCCTAGTTCAAAGGATATGGCTACGAATGGTCATAAGTCTCTAAACCAAGCTTTTTAGCCAACTGTGTAGATATTAAATTAGATTGCGAACTGGGATCAAACAAACAATATACCTTATTTTGTTTAATGTGGATCTTGATGTAGACCAAATTTGCCATCTCCTTCTCTTCCTTGTTACTGCAACAAACCAATGCCGCTTCCTTTTAAAGAGTACTACAACTAATTTTTCCTTCAAAATTTGAGGTAATGTCCACCCTCTCCTTGGCATCTACAATTATCAAAGTCTTCTTCTTCCTCTTCTGAAAGTGCTTGAGGTGCTTCTCAAGGTGCAATTCTAGCAATGTTCCTCAATGTGTCCCTTCTTTATCAAAAGCCTTACATTGCTTAATGGAAGGGGTTGCTTCCTATGTCATTGCCACAATATTCTTGTTAGTCAACTTCTTCTTCTTTCATTTTCTTTATTGATCTTGTGGTTTTGCGTGCTTGTGTGTGTCGAACTGTTTCTTTCGCTTATCTCCTTCATGACAATGTGCTTGACCACTTGCTTCATCAATTGTCTTAGGCTTAAACAACATCAATTATTGTCAAATTTGAGGGAGCAATGCTCCCAAATATTTTATCAACATGTCTAGGCTTCTAGAGAGACACCCAAATGTGTTTCTATCTCCCTAATTCTATAATGAACTCCTAGACTCACTGCTCTTACCCTTGTTTGAAGTAGTGCCACACAGTCTATCGGTGTTCCTCATATCCAATTGGGTAAAATTGGGCTTTAATCATGTCCTTGAAAACCTCCCAATCAGTCATTAGTGGCTCATTTTTTAGTGTTATGCATGTTGTATCACTCTCCCACCATGCCAAAGCATGGCCTTCGAGCTTTAATTTGGCAAGTGCAATCCTATACTTTCTAGTGATTTCGTGTACATTGAAGTACACTTCCATCTATTGTAGGCGTTGATTCAGTTTGATGACATCAACTTCTCTAGCATAGGCTTGATGTCCACCCTGGCCTCTACATGGAAAGACATCGATGTTTTACTATCATTGCATTCTCCCATGTTTGTCTCAATCTCGAGCTCTGACTCTAGTTACTCCTTTTTCTTGAACTCTTCGAAGTTAGCCTTGTTTTCTTCATGTTTAGTTTTCGTTGAAGGTGTTTACATCCCCTTCGCTACTAGCAATTGTGTTAGCATCGTTGTAAGTGTGGAAATGCTCTTCTCTAATCGATCCAATTTGACCCTAGAATCTTCTTCTTCATCTTCTTCATGATGATCCCCTGTTACTGTTGGGCCTCTACTTGAAGGATTGGAAAAAATTGTTGTCCATTTCTCCTATAATCATTGTATGTGCTTACCATATAGGTCTCGACAAGTAATTTTGAACTTGGGCTCTAATCCCATATGATTTGTAAATGGTAGGTTCATAGCTTGTCCACTTCACCAACATAGAAAATCATACAATTTTGACAATCCACAATTCCTGTAAGGATTCTTCTTGAACAAAGCTACAAATACCACTCATTAATGCAAATGGACACTGGGCAATACTCAATACACAATTCCTGTAAGGATTCTTCTCGAACAAAGCTAAAAATACCACTCATTAATGCAAATGGACACTGGGCAATACTCAATGTTCACTCACCATGCTAAACAATATATAAAAGAGAAAGGTAAGCCATGCCTATCCTTCAACCAAACTCATAATCTAGATATCACCAAGTTCATGCATTAATTCATATGCCTAGGTAAGAATTCAAGTCCTAAGTGTGAAGCTCACATGAAGGAATGTACAAGGCACTTGAACCACTCAACTCCAATGCATGGGAAGAGAAACCTTAAAATAATTTAATGTTTTCTTTATTTGTTAGCATTCCAGTCTCCCACTCAACGATAAGACTCCAAGAACGTTTGACTTCAAGGATGAGCAACCAATTTTAATTTTTTTGGTTAGTTGGAGTTAGCGTATGGTCCACGTACAACCTTAGGAACTCATAGGTTTCCTCTTCTTATTGTTGTGTGCCTACTATGACTCGTACAATGTTCATGTGCACATAGAGGTATCGTATGACCTCAATAATTTGCCACCCTGTCTCCCACCTTGTCCATAGCCTCGAACCTTTCCTATGCTAGTGCTCATAGAACTTGAATTGATAGCAAATTGTCGTTATGTGGATCTAGTTTGGGTCAAAGGTCCTTGATTTGGAAAACAAACATGTGTTACTATGAACATGGTGGTTTTGATCACTAGGATGATTTTTTTTTTCCAGGTTACAAAGCCCAAGAAATCCCCCAATACTTTCCCTCTTTTTGAGGATGGTGTCGAGGGTGAACACTAAAATCTTCAAGGTACATGGCCGGTCAACAATATGGCTCGAAACCATTACAACAATCTACTCATTATGAGCTCAACATGTAACTTGCATGGATTGACCTTGGTTGGGGAGGATAATAATCATTTGTCCCAACCACTCGAGCTAAATCCAATTGAATGATCCCTAGAATGAAGTTATAAATCATGATCAGAAGTTATATCTTAATAAGGCATCATGTTTGAAAGTTGAACCTATAGCACGTTGTCTAATTGAACTTGAATGTCATTAGAATATTGCTTAGACCCACTAAACTATTTTAAATTGTTGCATTTGCACCCAAAAGTGATCCACAATAAATAAATATAATATTTTGGGAGAAATAGTTGACTTAAGTTGATCTTTTTATAGAGGAGAGTGATGATTTTTTTTTTATAATTTTTTTTTTTTTTAACTACAATAATGGTAAATATTTTGATTTCTATTAATTTTAATGTTTTTAAAGCCAACTCAACTCTTATATAACCACCCACATACTTGTATATATAGCCACCCACTGTTTCTGTGTTTTTAAAGCCTAACTCTTATATAACATACTCGTATATATCACCACCCACCCTTTCTTATGTAGACAATTTTCAAATAATAACTATATTATTATTTGGAGAAGTGTTTTTATTCTCCATTTAAAAAAAACATTCAAAAAGATAAGTTTAAATAAATTAACAAATGATTTTTTTTTTTTTTCAATTTTCTTTGATTTAATTTCTTGTTTTAAATTTATATCTATTTTTTTTGGGTTTACAAATGTATTTATCTGTTTTAAATTTAGATCTATTTTTCTTTGGTTTTGGTTAAGAAATGCCAAATAGTACAGCTCATTAGTTTGGATTCTAAAACACCTTAGGCATTAAATATAGCCAAGCAATTAGAGTGTCTGGAATCATTGTTGAGTTGTATCTAACCTATTTTATTTTATAACAAATTTGCGGTGTGTTATAAAGGGTACAATGGTTTCTCATAATAAACGTATCCATTGAATGGTTCACTTTTCATGTAGTGAGTGGCAAGTTTATTGTAATGAGGGTAAATGTAATGTTACATATGTATTAAAATAATAACAAATTTATATGCATTGACATTAGTTGTAGTTTCATAGATGTGATTTATTTAATTTAATTTTTAATTTTTAATTTATTTAATATTTATTTTTAAGTTTTTAATGAAAATGATTAACAATTTTATATAGAAATTGTATTTCATTTTAATCATTAGAAATGATTCATTAGATATAGAAATATACAATATTATGGGAGAGAAAATAATGAGATAAAAGACATCATTTAATTTATTTTCTTCAACAAGATTGTGAAATTGTTAAAAAATAGATTAAACATATTATTGTGAAGTGTTTATCCAATTAGTTTGTATATCAATTTTATTGTTTTCTTATTTTTTATATAATGTATTTTGTTGAATTGTGTCATTTGATTATATTTAAATCATGGTTAGATGAAATGATCCAAATTAGTCAAACAACATAATAAAAATTGGATATGCCAAATATAGATAGAGTGTACAACTTCATAGTGATTGCTCATATATAAAGATAACGAATATCAAATCATCATATATAATTGTGTTCATATAGAACAAGTTTAGTAATTTCATATATATATATATATATATATGAGCCAACCCACTATAAATTGTTTTCTTGTTTTTTTTTTTTTGTTTCCAAGAAAAAGGTCATAATTTCTTTATTTCAAGATGAAATGGTTACATCACATCTAGCACATGTCAATAGACACAACCAAAAATTAGTGTTGCTAACAACTCAAATTAACTATTGATCTATAGGGGCATGCCCAAGGGCTCTATTGATCTAATACAAGCCACTAAAATCAACAATAAACAACCTATCTCATAACCTGGTTTCATTGCAAGAAACCAAAATCTTATGAGGCCAAGAAGGTCTTTTACGATTGTTCTTCAATTCTCTAAATAATCCATAACTAGCATGGAAAGAGTAAATATACTATACAAACAACGGTCTTTTAGGCATGATATTTATCATTGCATCTTGAATCTTAGTGATCTCAGAATTTATTATCTGTTTGGAAAGACCATCAATGATTTCATTTAATTCTCTACATATGTCCATGCATGTAAAGTTATCAAATATTGTAAATGGTTCCTTCACCTATGAATGAGATTCTTTAGTTCAATGTTTAGGTTCCTAGACTGGCCATTTACCGAACCCACCACCATCTTTCATTTCCAAAAATATAAAGGTCAATAAATCTCTTTCTGTTTCTATACCTATTGGGATAAGAATGGCTTTGAAATCTGCCAGATTGTTGCTCCCAAATCCCATACCAAAGGAGAAGGTGATGTAATGGCTCTCCGACATGTATAATACTCCCTCAACACTGCACCTCCTTAGATTCCCAGTGGAATTTCTGTTAAAAAAAACCCGTGGATGCCCTTTATCAATTCAATTCTCCAAATTATTTTAGGGCCTTGATCATAACATATTTCCTATTTCCTTGATATGCATATTGGGTTTTGAAACATAGTTGAAAGGGAGTTATGTGCACGTCTTCAAATATCATGACAATCCTGATCAAAGAAATAGTATAACACATAATCAATAGAACTGCTTCATGCTTAGATTCATTGTCATCCTCTCACCAAGACTTTATGACCTCCTCCATTGTGTTTCCAACTCAGTATCCAACACCTCTAGGAGAAATGGCATCCTACCAACATATGAAAAATGGATTTTGAGGCACACCTACACATGGGGCATGTACTTGGGCCCTCAAAGGTTTGCTTTAAAAATAAATCCTATGTTATCACTTTGTTATTCAAATCCATCAAAATAAAGAGCCTTGTTTTAAGATCTTTTATCCACCTTAATTTGTTCCACCACCATTTTACATTGTGAACCTATCCATCTATGACCATCATTGAGTACACCAATTTTGCA
>ML840578.1:18779-34586 GCA_009831015.1 Picea engelmannii | reverse complement strand
TGGTCATCTATTTGGATGATATTACATTTTTCTCCATGTCTAATAAAGAACATTGTGAACATTTGAAAACGGTCTTCTTAAAATGAAGGAAATTTGGCCTTTCCTTTCCTTTCAGCTGAAGGAGTCAAGATTGATCCTAGCAGGGTAGAAGCAATCCAAGCCTTGTTAATCCTGAGATCCGAGATTTCTTGGGAAAAAATAATTTCCTGAGAAGGTTTGTTTCCAATTTTGTTAAAATGGTAAAGCTCATAACAACCATGCTCAAGAAGGGGAATGAAGTAAAATAGAATGTCGAGTCCAAAAATTATTTTGAACAAATCAAGAAGGCCTTGACTGAGGCACCTATGCTTATCAGTCCTAATTACTCCAAATATTTTTTTATTTTTTCTTTTGCTTCTTTTGATATAGTGGAAGTTGTTTTATTGTAGAAAAGTGTCGAAGGGCTAGAACAACCTATTTAATCTTTTAGCAGAGCACTAAGAGACACAGAGGTGAAATATGACATCATGGAGAAACAGGCCTATGCCTTGGTAAGAGCTCTCAAAGCCTTCATATTTTATGTTCTGCATTCAAATATCATTGCATATGTTCCTTTAGTGTCTGTGAAGGACATTCTCATTCAGTTTAACATAGATGGATGAAGAATCAAGTGGATTGCCAAAATCCTTGAGTTTGATCTGGAAATAAATCCTACCAAACTAGTTAAAGTCCAAGGTTTAGCCAAGTTATTGGCTGAGTCTAATTGCAAGGCTTTGGGGGTCAACTTCGTCAGAGCCTGCTCATAAAATTAGAAAGTCAGCCCTCCATTGGCAAGATGCATCTGGTACCAAGACATCATATTCTTTCTGTAGGAGCTGTGACCTTTAGATGGTATGGGCAAAAGTAAGGCAAGATCTCTTAAGCTCAAAGCAATTAAATATTTCCTTATTGACTAGGTTTTGTATTGGAAAGACCCTCTGGGAGTGATTTTGAGATGTTTGGACCCACAAGAGGCCCAAAAAATTATGTTTGATTTTCATGACAGCCTATGTGGGGGACATCACTTCTCGAGAGCTACAACCTATAAAATTCTCAAGGCTAGGTATTTTTGGCCTACTCTATTCACTGATGTCTGTGCGAAAATTAGGGCTTGTGTTAAATGTCAAATTCTTTTTGGGAAGAAGCAACTCCAGTCTCTGCCATTGAAGCATGTGGTAGCTTCACGACCCTTTCAGTTGTGGGGCCTGGACTTTATTGGGGAAATTCATCCTTTTTCAAGTGATCAAAACATATGGATCTTAACTGCAACAGATTATTTCACCAAGTGGATAGAAGTTATCCCCACAAGGAGTGCTTCTGACAAGGTAATCATTGGTTTTCTTGAAGACATTATGGCAATATTTGGTTGTCTAAACAAAATCATCACCGACAACGTTGCATCTTTCAAGGATGAACCTTTGATCAAGTTTTGTGAACGGTTTGGAATTTCACTAACTCACTCAACTCCTTACTATCCCCAAGGGAATGGACTGGCTGAATCTTCAAACAAAATCCTTATAAAAATTATTAAAAGACTGTTGGAGGACAACAAGAAAGCATGGGATTCAAAGCTCAAATTTTCTCTGTGGGCTGACAGGGTGACGACTAAGATGTCTCTTGGTGTCTCCCCCTTTCAGCTTGTGTATAGATTTTAGGTTATCTTTCCTTCTCAACTAGCCTTGTCGATGGTGAAATTATTCCAAGACTACCAAGGGGATCCTGATGATATGATCAGAAGAATACAACAGTTTCTAGAAGTGCAACACACTAGAGAGAAGATGATAGACAAAGCACATCAACATCAATAGAGGATTAAGCAGGCTTTTGACAAGAAAGTTGGGAAAGAGGATTTCCAATCGGGAGATCTAGTACTCAAGTGGGATGCACCTAAGCAGGAAAGAGGCAACCATGGTAAATTTGAGGCCTTGTGGATTGGACCCTTCAAAATCTCTAAGAAATTTCCAAATAACACTTATAGGTTGAAGAATTTGGAGGGTGATGAAGTTTTTGGTGGCCCTGTAAATGGGCATTTTCTGAAGAAGTTCATTACTTGAGACATGAGTGGCTCCCACGTCTTTGTAAATATTGTTTTTCTTTTGTTTTTGGTTTTATACATGACTCCAACCCAATAGTAAGGCACTGAAGCTAAAGAAGGTTTCTTAGAGCCTCGCAGGGAGGAATCTATGCCCCATGGGGCCTAATGTTAACAAACATTTTTGATCGAGAGTGTTTTCCCTGAGAAATGGCATTTTGGAAAAAGGGATGAAAGAAAGTGGGCAAAAACCCACAAAATGGTTTTTATCCTAAGTCATATGAGTGATGTGACCTTTTAGCATGATGTGGTAAGAATCGCGTGGATCTGAGCGGCTGATCTTGGTGCATTCAGCTCTACAACTCAAGATCCATATCGGACCTCCCCAACATTCTACCTTTAATGGGGGGGTTCGAATTGGTGGTTTTTGAGCACGATCCCCCCACTATTTTGGTGATTCCTCGTTAACTCGGACCCCCCCTGCTCAATACCTCTTACTTCTAGCCCCCCCTTCTAAGTAGATCGCTTATCATTCTCCCTTACCGCTACTCACTCCTTCTACCACTTGATTTTCACTAGTGCTCCCATATGCCTGTCCCTTCCCCTGTCTCGTCACTCCCTATTATCTACCCACACCTGTCCTCCACTCACCATCCCACCTGTTGCATCTCCCCTTCTCACCTCCTGCCACCTGTACTGCCTTGCTCCACGCCACTTCCACCTATGGCGTGCCCCCACTCCCTCACTTATCACCTCGCAGCCTTCCCCCTACCTCCTCGTCATCCTCTCGTGCCACATCACCTCCATCCCATTACACCTCATCCCCCACTTTTGTAGCCCCACGCTATCCTCAATCTCCTCTTCCCATTCGCGACTTTCCACCTGGCCATCTCTCATCTACTTTTCCATGTCAAGCACACTAATCACTTCATCCACGTCCTCTGTCAGGCCTCCCCTGCAAGCATCCGACTCATATCCAGATGGCAGAATGCTAAGGTCACTAAGTTTGCAGGTGCAAAGTTGAGTTGAGCCTTCCCTATCCCGAGAAAGGTAGTTATTGAATTGGTGGTTGAACATCGCTTCCACCATAAATAGAAATCCCGAGGAAGGACTGTCAGCAATTCGGCTCCTCTACAGGTCTATTCTGAAGCACGTTTGCATCTGAATGAAGCTCACATCTGACAGAAGATTACATGGGTAGTCTGCTAGGAAACATGCAGACATAATGTCTTCAATGCAAAGGCCCGATTAGGCTTCTGTTGTTTTTTTCCGAGTATATAGGAGTCTTTCTCATATTTTGTTAGTGTCGATGGTTGAGCTAGGCTCCTGATTGTAATGTTTTGATACAGCTCTGGTTCTCTGTTATGTAATAATATTTGAGACTTCTTGTTTAATCTAGGTCAGCTTCTTCATCCACTCTTTTACATCTGATACTGAGAGTTTAATGATTGAAGGATTCACATGAAGTGTTGTGACTATGTTGCAATGGAGGTTTGATTGCAGTGTTGTTGTAGAGTTCTCTCGGTTTCCTGAAGCTTTAGGTCCAAGAGGATCTTGTTCTTGAATATTTTCTCCCTTAGGCTGTTAGAAGACTGGATGTCCACAACAGACCTCTACTCTCCTCACTTGTTCTTCCCCTAATCACCCTTTATTACAACTTACTGACTGAAGTTAAATCAAGACCTCACTTGCTCATGCATTGCCTAGTTCAGATTTTCGAGTTAAAGCGATATTTTCTTGAGTCTGTGCCCATTCGACCTCCTTTAATTTTATTTATTGTGACATAAAAAATGATGGGTACTGGGCTTACCTCTGCTACAATCCAGAGGTGACTTCTAGTGCTAACATTGTCAAGACAAAAATTTACTACACGGGTGAACTTGTTATTCACCTGCTGTAACTGCTCAATATGAACTGGGGTCCACTCTAACTGTCTGATCTAGTTTTTTGCATGGTTAGCCTTCAACCTCAATATCCACTACTGCAATAAGTGTGGAAAATCACAGAAAAATACTTCATGTAGATCAGTAAACACGTACTTCTCAAGATATTTGCGTGATGCTACTCTAGGGTTTTTGTTATCTTTCTGCACAAATTCTAGCTCCTTTTTCTTCATCCATCCTTCGATATCTTCTTTTGTGGGATTCCATGGTCTCAACAATCTCTTCTAGCAGTGAAGTCTCACCTTCCTATTGTTCGATTCAGTATTCTTTTGAATCGCCTTCCGCAGATCTTACGTTTCCTTTAATAGATCTTCAACTGATCCCATCTACTCAATCATATACTATTCCAATCAACAATGGAACCATTTGTTGGTTAATATTTTATCTCTGAGTTTATACCTTTAACAAGATTGACCCAGGGTTCAAGTATCCTAGGGTTCCAACAAAACCTCTAAAACTATTGGCCCTCCTGGTAAACCAGAAGGCAACGCAACACACAGAGTGCCTTGCAGTCTCACTCGAGATAGTCTTAATGGGTGACTGCAATACTCAGGTGTTTGTAGTTCGAGATTGAGTGGAGAACTCAAAATCATACGATGAGAGTTATATTTAACTTATTGAAGAAATGTACCATCATTCTCGATTATGCATTTAAGATAATCCATTCATTCATTCATCATGCTAATATCTATTCATAAACAGTAAAAGAAACACAAGAATTCAATCACATAACACAGGTTTTACTGTGGTTCACCCCCTCCTGGGCTACGTCCACAAAGATCCGGCTCTTAAGCTCTTCTATTATGGCAGTTCCAAAACTACAATGCCGCATGCTTTACAACTGATCCTTAGATGGGTCGAGATCTATTATGAGGCAGACTAGATCGCACTAGGATCCTCAACCTTCAATATAACCCTCAATATCTCCCCCCCCCCTCCTTTCTCCTCTACATCTCAACATCTTACAAAAAGGTTACAAAAAGCCTCTTGATGCCTCTGTGTCTTCTCTCTTAGTCGTCTCTACTCTTAACCATTCTCTATCTCTATCTCTCCATAAATATTATCCCCCTCAATCGCCTCTAAGCATTTTTATATATACATTTCTGGCTCACCAGCCATTACAAGGTATTACAAAAACCCTACCCCTAACGTCATTAGGTCTTCAATGCATGCATGCGTGCTACTCTTCCTTCCAGTTGTCGCTTTCCTCGTGCATGCCTCCCTTCCCAAAATAGCCTTTCTTTTTGCTTTGGCCTGCTTCCAACAGTCATCTACCTTGAATCAATGATCCAAAAGAAGTGATACAGACACAACCTAAGGCCAACTATTCAAAGAAACACTGCACTAAAAATTCCTAAGAGCAACATCACAAACAAACAACTTCTACAAAAATTTATCCCAAGTGAATAAAATCCTAAGTCCAAAGAAATGAAAAAGTGGAATGGGAACTTCTGAAAACTGACATGGGTTGATCAAGTCCTAAGATCGATGAACAAATGAGTGATAAGAAGCTACCTCGACCTCCACTTACCAGTACTACCTGGTGCAAGTAACCCTTGCTTTGTGAGGCACCCTTTGTTGGCACACGGTTATAAGAACCAATGTTTAAGTTATCTTAACCAACAAAACCCTTCATACACTAGACCTTTCATCATCACCTACATGCAAGTGAAGTTTCACCCGAGGCATCTATTGGGGATGCAAGAACCAAGGTTCTGCAAGAACGAGGGGATGGGAGGCGATCATCTTAATTATTCTTACTTATCTACTATGTGTGTGTTATCCTCTCTCTATTATTCCTTGATTAATCAGTGAATTTGGTTGTACAACACCATTATACTGCAGTTTGCAACATAAACTATTCATTGTAACATTCAAAATTACTGTGCATCACTTATCTATAAAACATATCTAGATCTAGTTATGCATAAATAGAACATTCATGATCAATCACATAAAAAGACGAGCAAACACAATAATTAACATGGTCCACCCAACTTTGGGCTACATCCAAAACTGTTGGATTTTTTATTATTATGTTTGTAATCGTCTCAGGCTTGCGCATTTTGCTACAATAGATTCATCAAGTTATCAATCCTCACCTTTCCTAGCTGCTCTACAGTGAAATCCTCTCTCTACAAATTCTCCCTAAACAATAAGACATAGACTCTCTCTCATTCTCATTCTATTCTCTCCCTCTCTTCGTGAACCCATTTCTTCCCAACCCATTACATATTTATACATGGAATTAAGGGATCAAAAACCTACTTGTTTATCATGAAAACCCTATTACAACTAATTCTAACTCATTACAACTCATGTTGACTCGTTGTTCGGACACAAATTTCCCACTTTTGCATTCCTCATTGTTGTTCTTTCTGCTTTTGCACGTCTCTTTGTTTTTTCATGCTGAACTGTTGTCCTTCATTTTCAACTTCTTTATCCTCCTACTTTATTATCTTGATTTATTCTCTTTCTTTATTCCCTTTCTTTTCACTTTCAAGTATGCTTTTACTATGCACTTTAATCCACAAATGTGCCTTTATTGCGCACTTCACTTATGTCTTCTATTATTTTTTCTATTGTTGCGCATGTCCTCCATTATTAGGATTTTCCTCAAAACTATATCCAAAAATTCCAGTCCAACAGGGCCCCAACACTCACCTTTGGCTCGTCCCGATCCACTCAGGCATGTTGCCTTGTGCTCTTCCATACTACCATGAATTTTTGGGAGGTTTCTTTTGTTGTTGCGACCTCTTTCCAGACTTATGCTTCTTGTTACACAATTTGTTATATGACCTGCACAGTTAGGGTCATAATTTTTTTCTTTGTTATCGTGCACTACCTACTTTACCTTGATCTGCGTAGCTACCAATTACCTGATTAATCTTAGTGATTCATCCTGCAGCGACAGTAATCGTTGTTGGAGGATCTTCTATTGGTCTCGTATCTTTTTTATTTCATTATACAGCTACCTTTGGGCCAATATGTTCGTCATGTGCTCCACTAGTGGTAGCGTACTTATTTTTTCAGAATCCTTTTGTGCCTTTTCCTATGCATCCCTCAATCTCGCCTCCACAACCTTCATTTCTGGGCCCTCCATCAGATTTTTCCATATATGCACACTTTGCTCACATATTTTTACGCATTCCTCATCCAACTTCTTGATATTTTCTACTGCAGTCATAGCGGTTCTTTATCTTTCATCCCTTTCC
The DNA here is from genome assembly GCA_009831015.1 of Picea engelmannii. NCBI lineage: Eukaryota > Viridiplantae > Streptophyta > Pinopsida > Pinales > Pinaceae > Picea > Picea engelmannii. The sequence continues at coordinate 27,378 of ML840578.1, read as the reverse complement.
TCTAGTGGTGTTCCTGGCACAGTGCACGATTGCAAGTCCTTAATACTAGTATAAATCCTTTAATGACTTTGTCGATTCTCGAGACATGTTCTTCCATTGTAGTCTCTACCACCATTGGTACTTATGGGATCTCCTTATAGAGCTTCTGGACAACAGTTTGTATCCATTGTTCCATTTGATCAGCCTCATCCTTCTCTTTTAGTTCTTTCTCAGCCTTTTCCTTGACATCACTCTTCTCCTTCAACGTTCTTTCAAATTTTTCTTCAACCTCGTTCTTCTCCTGTAGAGCAGTTGTATACTTCTGTTGCATTTATGCCTTCTCGTCTGTCACCTTAGTCAACTCTCTGCACACTAACTCTACGCAGATCCTTATCTCCTGCATAATATCGATCTACAAGATTTGTAGTAATTTTGTAGGCATCCATGAAATGAGTAAGTCCATGTGACTTATTGCTTTCATCTTCTCTTGCAGTCCTTATGTCAGGATCTTGACTGATCTGTCACAATTTCCAACACTCTACACCTAGATGCTGACTCTGACAAGAATGGAGTGGTAGTCCCTGCTTCCTCAATCGGGCTTATTGACAATCCTTCACCTCAGCCTCTCTCTGGTTCTATACTCACTGTCTCCAATAGTTGTTGTATCATCATCAACTGGTCCTGCACCTTCTGGTGCAGTTCATATTATTTTCATGTTGTTTCTTCAATTGACTCCTCTGTGACATCACATACTTGGTAGCCAATTTTTTCCATGTCATCGTATGTTAGAGCATAGACATGTGGTACTTTGTGGGTGTTGTGATTGTTTCGTCACTTGGGTGAGCAAAACAAGGGCACTTACAAGTCTAGTTGGGCCTGCTAGACAAGACATAGGTTAGTGTATGAATTAAACAATCCAAGCACATGAAATAAACAAGCAAATAAACTAAAAACAACTAAGGAAATAAAACTACAATGCATAAGAAAATTTGAACCAAAATTAATCAACCAAATGATCGAGATTATGCCACCAATGGATAACTCTATTAGTTGGCAAACACCACAGATAAATGAGGACTTATGGATCCCCTCTTCCTCCTTGGGAGTTCTCTTGAATCCCCTATTTAAGAGCTCTTCTTACAATGATAAACAAGAAAGAAAATGGTTAAGAAATCTAAGCATATTCCCTCAAGAGGTGAGTGGAATAACTTATTAAGATGTTGCTAGAATGCTCCAAGAAGAAAAGAGGTTTCTTGAAGGAGAATAGAGGCAACATAACAATACTATGAGATTCTTAAATTCTTAGTGCACCCATGGCCTCCATTTATAGCATATCTTTGAGGCAATATCCAACTGGTTCTTAGTGTAGACAAGGGGCCCTTTAGGGCAAACTTAGGTCTTTGACCAGCCCCCCATTCAGATTCATCCCGGATTTAAGGGTCAAATCAAGTTGGGAGCTAGTCCAGAAGTGGGTGAGGGGCCGACAAGAACCATAAATGCGGTGTTCACGAGAGTGAGTGGATTCTCTCATACACAATCGTGCATATGTGCATTGTGTGCTCTAAATTCTTCTTTCGCCCGCGCACTATGCATGTGCTTCCTTTAGTGGTTCAGTGCATGTCAATTTTTGTCCAATTGTATATTTTTTGCCTCTTGGAAATTAATTTTTGGTGCTTCATGTGAACTAATAGGAGTTTTTAGATGTTGTATTTTTGTAACCATTTGGATGCAATGTTGTGAACGAAATTTCAGTGATAACAGTGGGATTTCATCTTTTTGCATGCAGCTATGGCTAGGCCCTTCCCCTTGTCTTTTTGTTTGACCCTTGCTCTTGGGAATGTTTTATACACTTCTTCTACAGATGGTCCTGTCTTCGATGTATTCCCTGTGCCATTTCATTTCCCATTTACATGTCCCTCAGTTAGTTCTTTCTCTTTATTGTCTTGTTCTTCTTCGTCGTAAGGGTGCTCCATTTTCTCCCCTGGAACTTTCCACTCTTCCTCCCAATCATTGGAAATCAAGCATACATCATCTGTTGTCAACTTGTAGCATGTTGGAAGCCATTGGCGCGCAGGGTCCCTTTTGGATTGGATGTACATGTGGTGCATCCCTGCTTTAAAGCACACAATATCCTGGTAAGTTTCTACCATCTAGGCGGTGATGCACGGTGTGTGTGTTATGATATGTCTAATTTCTTCAAGATAAACATAGAATGTGGCATTGTTATCTAGTTATCTCCTCTTGTTTGTCATATTCCATAGGTTCACATATCTCACAGTTGCACTACCTATGCTTGTTGTTTTCAAAAACTAGTAATCGTCAGGTTCCTTATAGCCAATTAGTTTGATTAGGATGAGAAGCCATGAATAATGAAATTCCATGCCTTTCTCATGGGCTTCTATGCAATCTATCAAAAACTAATTTACCAAAAATGTGGCCCAATTTATTTGGACCCCCTTTCTGCACTTTTTCCCAGCTCTGATCACTGCGGTCAACACCTCATCCTTGAGGTATTTCCTTATTAGTTTGCATGCCAATACCTGTGGCACAAATCACACAACAATATTTTCAATTGATACATGTATCCTTGTACATTTCAGATTAATGCACAGACGATTGGTCATTTCTATAAAGTTTCAACTGACCTCCATTCACCATTCCTTCAAGGGATTCTCAATTCAGTGTTTCCAACTATGCAACACTTTCCTCCATCACATGTTTAATCACATAGGGTCCTAACCAATGCATTCTGAAATTTCATGGATGCTTCGTGAACTTACTGTCGTACGACCTATTTGGAAGTTTTTTTTTTTAATGTGTCTATCATGCCATGTCTTCTCTCTCACCTTATAAACATGTTGATGGAACCCTGTGACAAATCAATCTTCCTCAAGCTCTACCAATTGTGACAATCTCTCCTCCATTGCACTAGAATTTGAGAGATCAGTAATCGCTGCAATGCGAAAACTAGGCATAATAAACTCCATTGGCATTATTTCTTCTTTCCCATATACCAACCTGAATGGTGTCCGTCTTTTCAAATTTTTGCTTGTAGTCCTATATTTCCATAACACTGTAGGAACTATTAAGTCCCAATAATCTCTCTCTACATTGCAGATTGTTTTCAAAACATTCTCCAGAATTTTATTAAAAGATTCTATTGTCCCATTGGCCTGAAGGTGATATGGCATGTTCCTCTGATGATGAATTTGAATCTTCTCAGTCAATATTGCAATTGTCTTATTCAGGAAGTGTGTTACTTTATCACTGAGTAGAATGTGTGGGCATCCAAATCATGTAACTACATTCTCAAATAGAAACCTTGCAGTAGTCTCTATGGTGCAGTCTATGATTAGTGTTTCTTCTACCCATATAGTCAAATACTTTGTCGCAGTGATTATGTACCTAGCTCCTAATATTCTTGTTGATGGTTTGATCGGTACAACAAAGTTTGTCTCCCATTTATCAAATGCTTGCAATGTAACCTATGGGTGTAAATGAATCTCATCCCTCTTGGATGGATTTCCCACCCTTTGACATACATCACATGCCTGATAGTATTATTTAGCATCCTTATGAATTGTGGGCCACCAGAGCCCTGTGCACAAAATATTTTGTGTTACCACTTTTCCTGCATAATTTCCTCCTGCAACTCCTTCATGTTCTTCTGAGAGTATCATTGTCCTTTCATACTCTAGCTCACATCGTCTCAATATTCCATGTGCACCTAAGTTGTATAAGTTCCTTGCAATTAATTGATAGTTTGTTTCTTTAACCACTAGTTGTTTCTTCTGCGCAATTGTCATTTCTGATGGGGCCATTCCTATACTTAAAAAATGCACAATGTCTATGAAGTAGTCATCCACCATTGTAATTGAAAATAATTGTGCATCTCGAAAGTTGTCATCTATATTCCTTGCATCTTCTCCTGATAGTATGCACGATAAGTGATCTAGTCCTCCATTCAACTTCCCTGGTTTCACAACAACCTCAAAATCATATTCCTGGAATAACAACAACCATCTGCATATTCTCCCCCCCAACACTGGATTTTTCACTAAGTATATTAGTGCAGAGTGGTCTGTGTACATCTTAAAATGAGAACCCAATAAATAATGTCTAAATTTCTATAGCGCATATACGATTGTCAATCCTTCTTGTTATGTAGTGGTGTAATTCTTCTTTGATACAGAAAAATTTCTACATGCAAAATCAATTGGGTGATCTATGTCTCCTTCCCCTAGTTGAGATAGTACTGCACCCAAATCTATGGATGATGCATCCACATGAACATGGAACTCCTTATTCCAATCTAGGGAGATAAAAATTGGCGGGGTCACTAATTTCTTCTTCAATGTGTCCAGACCCTTTTGATAGTCCTCATTCCACGGAACTTCACTTCTTTCTTCAACAACTTCTCCATCAGTGTTGTAATATGTGCATAACCCTTAATGAATTTCATGTAATGCCCGATATGACCTAGAGTTTCTCTCAATATTTTGACTAGTGTGGGTGGTTGTAAATCTAGAATCACTGCAATCTTAGCAAGATCCACTAATAAGCCATGCTTACATACCACATGGCCCAACGAAATTCCAAAAGGTGCGCAGAAAATACATTTCTTTATATTGACATTGTCCAGACCTACCCAACATTAACCTGAGTACTTGTATGTGATATTTCAATAAAATAAACACAATCCAATCATCTAATTACACTTCAAGGAACTTATGAATAAACTCCTTAAAGGCATCAACAACAACTCTTGAAAAATCTGCAGGTGCATTCTTTAGTCCAAAGGGCATCACTGTGTATTGATAACTTCCCCACACTGTTACAAAAGTAGTCTTATATATGTCTTCCTCCACAATATTTATCTGATGATATCTGAAAAATTCATCTGTGAAAGAATAAGCCTCCTTCCCTCCTACATTCTCTAGAACCTAATCTGTGAAAGGTGTTGGAAATGGATCATGCAAGCATGCATCATTTATCTTTCTCGGGTCTACACAAATCCTGATTCCTCCTGTTTTTTTATCTTGTACCACCATCGGACTTATCCATTCTAATTCCACCACTGGTTCAATGATCCCTGCTTCCAACATTCATTCTATTTCTTCTATCACCTTCTCTTTATATTTCAGACTTAACTTGTAGGGTATCTATCTCACTAGCTTAGCATCTAGTTTCAAGGGGATGTTCATCTATCCTAACTCACTATGTATCCCCTTCATATCCAAGAATGTAGTTGGGAATATATCCCTATACTCACGCAATAAATCCACAATCTTATCCATCGTTTCATCATTCCAATAATCTCCTATCTGCGCAAACTTGGGATTTTCCTTTGTCCCAATATTCACCTTATGTGTGTTTATTGGATGTGCGTATGCAAAAGATTCAAGCTATGGTATTTTTATAGCACGCTCCCATCAGTTTCGGGTACTTTCACATTCCTTGGATCTTCCTCATTGTGTTCTTTAGCAACATTGTAACATTCCTGTAATTCGTGAACAATCATAGAAGCTCTATGCACACTGCACACATATACTACCTCCATCGATCCTTCTTCTAAAAAGATCTTGTTTCTAATGAACTGCAACGCTACATCTAGTAATGGAGAGTCATGTCCAAAAGTGAATGTTACCTTAAACCTTTGAATTATCTTGTCCCAGTTTGTTGTTTCTTTGTGCATTTCCAGCTCCAGGTATCACTTCTTAGGAATCTTATCCAATGTATATATAAACCTGTGTATCCATTCCTCCTTCGATGTCAAACTCAATATGTTTCTGCACTACACAATATGATTTGTTGGGTCACTTAATCCTGTATACTTCTATGTAGTATCCTCCACCTCAATATTGAACCTTATTTGCATGAGTCTTCTACACTGTGACCAATCTTCCATTTCCTCTTTGTGTGTAGCCCACCATCTGGTTGGAGTAGCTTTCGAGACCACATCTAATGCCAATAGTCTCTATTGTTCGGGTATTTGCAACTAGAACTCCTTTACAAAATAATTGATATCATTCAATCCATCATACTTGGGTGGATCACATAACTTTGTTCCAATCCAGCACAATGATTGAGTTAGGTGAGCACATCATCTAGTTGATACTTCATGCAGCCTCTGCTACCAATGTTATAGACCTTCCTCTAAATCTGACGCACACAAGACAATAGTTCTCCAAATTATCACACCATCTGCAGTCGGGTTAACATAGTCCTCCATCCATGCAATCATGTTTTACAGATTTCCAATTTCATTCCATCTTGCTGGATCTATGTACCTATTTCCTTCTATCAAATCCAATGGTGTAGTTCCATAAAAGTATCATAACTCAAATATCATTTCCCTCTTTTTTAGATTAATGATTTCCTTATTGTCAAAGTCCCATTCAAATCCCATCAATACTGGATATGGTCGACTATCATCCACAATATAAATGACTTCAAAATATGCTACACTGCACACCCCATCTATATTCACAAGTACTCCTGTCAGTCGACCAATTGGTACTATATTGTGTTGGTTTTACAACCTTAACTGAACAGGAGACCAAATCAACTTGGTTTTCCCCATATTTTCCCAGGTATGCTTTAGTAACACATTTACATTAGAACCCAAGTCTAAGATCACATTATCCACATAATATTCCCCAATCTGTGCACTTAACATGAACTCTTTGATGGTCCTCTTTTTTCACAATACCTGATTCACTACCATGTGTGTGATATGAATTTCCCTTTCTTGTGCACAATGACCAATTATGTCGCATAATGAATTTGGTGCAATTTCATCTTTCATCAATTCTACACAAATTCTCAGGAACTCTCTTAGAGTACTTACCTTCTCAAGTGTATTTTATGGTATAGTACATTCACAGACAGGAGGAAAAAATGATGTTGATGCTACCCAATCCATTCCTAGTGTCTCTTTCCCGACCCTCTGATATGCCTCCTTTTCCTATTGAGGATCAAACATCGGCATAGGTCCTGCTGACTTCTTCACCCATTTCTCAACCTGTCTTCCTCCATTCATTGCATCAGTGCCTATTCTAGTTCCTCTTCATGTAACAACTTCTATTCTAGTTCCTTCAATACATTTCTCAACTGATATATTTTGTACATTTTGATTTGGATTCTGGTTATAATTCCCTCAAATTTCAATTTCTTGAACTCTTTCAACAATTCTTGTCTAATTTCTGCTAAAGTCCTTGCTTGACTTGTAGGCGTAGTACTCTGTAGTTTCATATACTAGACTAACCCACGGCCTCTAAATGTTATTTCCAACAACACAATATTTACATCCTCATCTTGGACATTCTTCACAGCTCACATTATTTCACATACGAATAGATGTTTTTTCGGGTCCTCTAACTCCACTCCTTGGAGCTCAAGTAGTCGTGGAATCGATCTAAGTGATGCACATGGGGTCGTGGAATCGACACAGAATCCTACCTTAGTAGGAATTATTGGCTCTTCTATTATCGGAATGAACTAAGAATCCTCTTTATCTCCTTCTGCATGTGGTATTTCTATGATCTAGACTATTGCGCAGGGTTCTCTTCTCTCAACCTCTTTACACATATCTCTCTTCTTAGCCTCAATATTCAACCACTTGTATCTTCCTCCACTGCGTAGTACTATGAACTCATCTTATTCTTTTGATACATCTCCTTCGATTCTCTGCATCCTTAGTTCCTCCCTTCCTTCTTCATTTCTTTATTCATTCTTTCCTACATTTGGACTATCCTATTATCATTCCCCAATTCCCCTATGTGCGTGAATCCCCTTAGCAGTCAGACTCCATCGTAATCACACCCTTTTCGCACAAAAAAATCTTTATCCAAGTACCCAACGATTTCATAAACCTTCCGCGCATACCCTTGAAGAAAGCCCTTTCTGAAACACTATATGATTGGGTACAATCCACTGCAAGTTTTGTAATATAACCTCCCAATATACTGCCCAGCCAAAAATCAATTGCATGAGAAATCTTATTACTTACATAATTTAATTTCCTTACCAACTCGAGAATCCAGTTCCTCGATGCTACAATTCGGTACCTTCAAGTATTCTCCACTAATATTTCTAACCATTTAGCTAAGATAACCAGAAATTCACCAAAGAAAATATCATGCAGCTCTATGTATACATACCTTTGCATACATTGCTCGTCTCTCATCCGAGGGTTTCTATTCTCTTTTTGAGAAAATTATCGTTCCTTCCCTTCAGACACCAGAAAATTAAAGTTATCTTAACCAACAAAACCCTTCAGACACCATCCCTTTTGGCATCACCTGCATGCAAGTGAATTCTCACCCGAGGCATATATTGGGGTTACCGGAACCAAGTTTATGTGAGAACAAGAGGATGGGAGGCAATCATCTTATTCATTCTTACTTATCTATTCTGTGTGCATTATCGTGTGTCTGTTATTCCTTGATTAATTAGGGAATTCAGTTATACATCACCATTATACTGCAGTTTTCAACATAAACTATTCATTTTAACATTCAGAAATACTATGCATCACTTATCTAGCAAACATATCTAGATCTAGTTATGCATAAATAGAACATCCATGATCAATCACATAAAAAGATGAGAATAAACA
>ML840577.1:46439-80905 GCA_009831015.1 Picea engelmannii | reverse complement strand
AGGGAAAGTTGAAGGACCCTTGTTACAAAGAGTGCACCGAGTCGAAGACTCAAATAACCCAGAGTTATTTGAAATTTTGTCGCAAGGAGTGCGAGCATGAACCTTTTGGAAGCCTTGAGGTTGGGAGAGAAATCTCAGGAGGGCTAGTACCTTTGAAGAGTTCAAAGGGAGATGGGGATTGAAGCCTTCGTATGAAAGTTAAGTTCAGAAGGAGAACATTCGGTCGTTTGGCAGAAGCCATTGAAGCGTGAATCGAGTGGTCAAAATTCTCCATGGAGAGCTTGCGAAGTCATGAGGACTATAGGATCCAGTGGAGATGTATGGATGGTGAGAATCCTTCATGAAAGAAGTGAAAAGTTGCTAGAGCCGTCTGATCTTGAAGAGTTGCAAGGTGGTTAAAGGCCGAAAGAACCCAACACCTTAGGATCCAGGATCAACGTGAATCGTTGATCGTGTTTTGCATGAGCATTGGATCATATCGTGAATTCTCGGATTCATAAGTTTGGAAGGCAGGACCAAATCCTTTGGTTGTGCAAACTCCCGAATAGTGAGAAGTAGGAGAAACCATCGGATCATGACCTCTTTTATATGTCGCATATTAGGGTTTCATAGGTTCGGAGGAATCAGTTTCGACTGCAGGAGTTGCGAAGAGCCGAGGGACGAGGTCTCGGGCGAACATGTGGGAATCCATCAAGTGGGGACCACGTGGTTGATAGGTGGACACTCGTCTCCTGGGAGGGAGTCAACACCCTATTGAATTCTCATGCTTCGGGTTCTCATAAGAAAGGAGCACAGGGGCTCAAGAAATCAACTTGTGAAGTTGCGAGCCGTGAGAAGTGCTGAAGGAGTCAAGTCTTCTTTGACTTTCGCATCTCAGAGTTTCGTAAAAGAAGGGGTCGGAGGTTCAACCCTTCAACTAGCGAACTTGTGAGTTGTGAGTGAGGTTAGTGATTAGCTCTAGTCCATGGTTACACGTGGAGGGTGATAACAGGGAGGAGCCATACCCCATCGCATCTCGAGTATTGGTGTTTGTTGAAGAAATGTCGAGGGTCTTCGACCCGTGAACACGCGAGTGGAAAAAGGTGTGTTGCAAGGACCAAGTCATGGTCGTATGGAAGTGTGAGGATCACACCTGGAGTTAAGGTGGATAGGGCAGGTTTTTCAGGAAGGACCTGTGGATACACTCTTGTGTGTGTGAGAATTTCCCAACTTAGAGGAGAATTAGAATGATCCTGTGTGGATCTCAGCCCGAGGGAAAAGGGGGTCTGCGTCAGAGAAACTAAGTTCTTGCTTATTTTCAGTTGGTCTTCAAGAATGAATATGAAGATGAGAAATTTTCCAGGTCCAAGAAGGTTCAGAGTCCAACATATAAAACAATGGTGGAGTTGTTGAGATCAGTCTCCAAGTGGGAGATTGTTGGTTGTGGAGCTTGATTATCTTACTGATTCAGAGGTCTTTTGTTTTCAGCCATGTTTATACCCCATGAAGTATTTACACCCCATAATTATGTCCGTACGGGGGAGTGTAGAGGGGGGTTAACCCCTCTGCGGGGTCCGGGAGTGAAGCCCCTGAAGGAAAAATTGCCTTCTAAAAGTATATTGTAATTTCATTGTAAATCTGGACCATTCATTATAAGGTCGCAGATCTAACGATATAAATTATGTTAGGGTTTTCTACCCTAGAAGGCAATCCTCTGTTACGAGGGACTTGTATGGCATTTATGCATTATGGCGAATATTGTATTCTTAGATAAGAGACTATGAAAGAAAGAAGAGGAAGTTACAACAGGTTTGCTATAGGTTGTATCCCTTCATTTGATGGATAATAATAAAGGAAGGACCTAGAAATTTATCTGGTGGATGTAGCCCACACTGGGTGAACCACATATATCTGTGTCTCTATTGTATTGTGTATCTTCTGTGTTTTATTTCCACATTTATTTTATTTTCTTTTTCCACGGTCCTATTTTTCTAACAATGGTAACATGAAAAATGAAACCTATGGAGTATCCTTTAAGCTCTTTTCACACTCCATAAAAATGAAAAGATTGATGAGTGACCTTGTTCTTTTCACACTCGTAAAAGTATTTGAAGAGAACATCTGACGAGTGGTAGATTATCACTTTTTTGATCTCATCTGATTAATTTATGAAAAAGAAACTGATGGAGTTCTCTTTAAGTGTTTTTCAGACTCTCTAAAAATGAAAAACCCCTGAGTTTTATTTCTTTGGACTCGTTAGAAAAACATCAAAAGACCCATATGGGATAAAACCACTCCTTCTTAGGGATCATTAAACATACTCCGAGGGACTTGTTTGAAGGATGAGATTACATAAAAAAACTGTTAGAATATGAAAGATGTGTGCTTGTTTTACCATTGACAATACCCTTGTCACCCAACCATAGGCTGAAGCCACCCTCCGAGCACCTTAACCTTGATAGAGAATCATTCTGGAAGCAAAATCTAGGCTAGATAGCCAAACAAAGGGTAGTGCACCTTTCCCCAAGGAAAGCGCATCAACAAGAGATGATCAGATATTCCAAACTCTAGCCAAGAGATAGTCCAAACCAAACGTGATCTGCTAGCTACAGTAGCTACAATGGTATCTCTTGTCAAACCTGCGCACAAGACTGGGCACTGCAGTGCGCACAAGACTCGGCACTGTAATTCTAATACTACCTGCCAGAATGAGAATTGGCCTCAGAGTAGAACAATGAGATATCTGGACTATTCTTCTCAAGCAAGGAAAAATAACTGTCCTGTCTTATGAACCTGGGCCATTCTTCCTACACTAATCAAAGTGCACCCTGGAGATAATGTATAAATTCTAAGGAATACCTATCCTTGATTGCTGAGCCTCGACCATTCCCCACCCTGGGCCATTCCTTCTACACTAATCAAAGTGCACCCTGGAGAGAATGTATAAACCCTAAGGAATTCCTGTCCCTGATTGTTGAGCCTGGACCATTCCTCCTACACTAATAAAAGTGCACCCTAGAGAGAATGTATAAAACCTAATGAATGATGGTCTGGACCATTTCCTCTATTAACCACAAAAGGAAAATATTGTCCTGTATCAACCTCCAAAACGAACCATTCCTCATGTTAACCATAATGAGAAATCACCGTCCAGCGAGGTGGGCCAGTCTTCTTGAGTAACCCGCAAGAAGAGAGACTACCCTAGACCACTCCCCATGTTAACCACAATGGGAAGTCACTGTCTATGATACATCAACAATCTAGATCATTTCCCATGTTAGCCACAATGGGAAATCGCTGTCCGTCGGAAATCTCAATCCACTTTCCGAACAAGAAAGAATCTGTCCAAGATGGACTATTTTTCAATCTTGAAACGAATGTCCTTAATAATATTTTTAGTGCTCCCTCCCAAACTGGGAGTCATCTCTTCCTTTTTCAGTAAGGAATTCATCTCCATGAGCTCCATCTTGAGTACGCAAACTCTTTCATATTGGATAAAAGCTTTACCAAAATGTCTGCTTATCTTCTCATCTGTGGAGATATGTAGTGGAGAACCACTTTCTCCTTTCTAGACTTCATCACGGATAATGTAATGCTTTATTTTAAATGTACTTTAGTCTGGAACACTGATTTTCTGTGAAGGCTTCATGTAGCTCTGAACAATAGAGTATATCATTGTTGGAAAACTGGAACAAATCCATGTGGCACTTCTTCTATCGTCATGAGATATGATCTACTAAGTAATCATCTTTATGTTATAGGAAATCTTCACCATGCTTCTACTGTGCACTGGAGGTTCTCCACCAAGTTATCTTCTTCTATCTGCATACAAGGGTCTCTTTCTGGTATGCCTCATAGTCTTGAGATTGCTCTTCATACGCTCTTTATTCAATTTCTCTAGAGAACATTCTTTGCATTCATCTGATGTATAACTCCAACTCATGGATGTTGCAGATGATATAATGATTCATGTAGAGATAAGTCTGGTTTACTGGAACAAGTAATCATCATAGTCTTCTCCCTCCATCTGGGATAACCTCTAGTTCTAGATCTCGAAATGATTTCATTCGTAATTCTTTCATACATTGTTCTTCATCATGACTTTTGGTTCCTCTGCTTGATTGCTTTTATTGAGTTTATATCAGGATGACAATATTATGATTTTTGATACAATGACTGGTTGTTCTGGCTTCTCTTTCTTTCTTGGAATCTTCATGTGTTTCTTTAGTTCTCGGGTCCATGGAGTTTCTTATAGATTTCATGCCCTAAATATTCCATCATAGGATCATGGATGTGGATGGACAACCAAGGATACTTTAAGGCGTCTCTTTGAAGAATGCGTACTATCTTTCATGGTTGCAATCATGGATATATACTTCATCATCTTCAATGGATCATAGGATTAGCTCCATCCTAATCCTTGCTTCATGTATCCGTGCATATAATCTGCTCACTCCGTCTAACATAGTCCACGCTTCCATCTGCATACTTATTATCTTCTACAATATATAATTGTCTCTCTTGTCTAAGAGAGACCACACTTTTTTCTTGTTATCTTCTACAAAACGTCATAAGTCTTTTTCCAATTTCCTCTCGATTGTTGACTTATTTCTATCTTTGCTTCTTCTAAGTCTCTACATGATTGATTCGGCTTATCTTGCAATAGCTTCCACATGATTTATATTTCATCCTTTCATGTGTATTATCTAATGATATCCATTCTTATATTGTTGTTTTTCCATAGGTATAGTTCTTCTTGGAACACATTATCTTCCAAGAGATAGATATACAATATATGTACAGAGATGATGCAAACAAGATATGTACAAGAAATAAGAAGAATTTTGTTACCTTTAGAAGAAGAAGTCTCTTTCATCTTGCTTAGTCTTCTTTGTATGTTCCTTTTTCTTCGACAACTGATACTTCATGTTTCTCCTTCCTTTTCTTTAGCTCAGGACAATGATTCTTGTAGTGACCATACTTTTGAAAGTTGAAACATTGTACTTCTGAAATGTATTTCTCTTGATTTAGCTTCCTCCTTGAACCAAACTTCCTTTTGTTCTTGAAATTATTGAATCTTGTTGTGAAGGCTTGATCATCGTACTTCTTTTGGGGTTTTTCTTTTGCATTGATCCTGGATTCTTCTTGAACAAAGCAAGTTCAAAGTTCTTCAAATGTAGGATACTCCTTCCTTGTGTTCATGCTTGCAACAAATGCATCCCATGTCTTGGGAAGGCCATTGAGTACTATGTTTACCAATTCCTTCTCTGAAATGATCTCTTCAATAGCTTGTAGTTGATATTCTTAACTGGGAGATCCTCATAAAGTATGATGTTATGCTATCCTCATCATTCATCTTCATGTCACAGAGCTCATTCTTCATACTCATAACTTGTCCAATGTTTCTGACCGAGAAGAGATTTGTTAGGGCATCGTACATCTTCTTCAATGAGTGAAGATGGGAGATGTAGGGTATCAAGTGGTATTTTATATATTCCACTATGATACTCATGGAATTGATGTCACTGTCTTTGAGCTTCTCCATAACTGCAACGTTCTGTGGTTCCTTCTATTTTCCTTCTTCAAACTCTGGTTCCATGATCTTTCCTTTCATGATATCCAACACTTTATTCTTGGCAAGGATGAGGTCAATCATTGTATTCCATTCTATGAAGTTATAGGCTCCATCTAACTTGTTCTCTGACTTCATAGAACAAGTCATGGCTGCTTTGACTTGGTCAAACCTTAGATTTGAACACAAAATAAAACTTGACGTCTTGGCTTGCTGAGAGTACCAGGAGATGTGCTAGGCTAGGGAGCACTGATCTGTTTGGAGATTAGGTCAATCCCTTCACTTAAGGTTCCTCAAAAAGAGGATTAGGGTTTCTGCAACTGCACTTGCTAGTAACCCTAGCAGTAGTGTCTTGGAAGCTACTTATGCTATTAACCCTAGTGACAGTTCCTCAACAATCTCAATATCCTAGCAGCTATGTTTCCTTCCAACATTTAGAATGAATGGAGGAGGTGTGGGCCCATAACCTGTTAGAATATGAAATATGTTTGCGTGTTTTACCATTGAAAATACCCTTAGCACCCAACCATAGGCCGAAGACACCCTCCGAGAACCTTAACCTTGATAGAGAATCATTCTGGAAGAAAACCCTAGGATAGATATCCAAACAAAGGGTAGCGCAACTTTCCCCAAGGAAATCACATCAACAAGAACTGATAAAATAGTCCAAACCCTAGCCAAGAGATAGTCCAAGCCAAACATGATCTGCTAGCTGCAACAACTGCAATGAAAGCTCTCCTCAAACCTGCGCACAAGACTGGGAACTGCAATTCTAAGACTGCCTACCAGAATGAGAATTGGCCTCCTGTATTTATACTAATTCTGGCTAACTGCCTGGCCCGACTTCTCATTCTGGGCATCTGTCTGTTCAATATAAATTATTATTTCTGGCCGACTTATTCTCTTGGAGGCTAATAACCTAATATAAATTATCTTCTTGAGCCGACAAGTCTTCTATGGTTATTATCCAACTCATTAGGGTTTCTTCTTGCTTCCTGGAGTATTATATCCTTGTCAGGTTTACACGTGGAGGTAAATACCTCCCGAAGCTACCATAATATCAACACAAGCGTATGATATCCTCCTCAAGCTTGTGTAAAAATAAAGAGGTACTCGCCAGAAATGGTGGGGGACAATTTGGAAAAAAAATGTGTCTCTGTATCCATGTTAGTGGCAATAATAGTCTCTCTTTAACATGACACCCCCCTCCATCATTGTATCCAGGTTGGGAAATCCATTTGTCTCTTGTTTGACCATCCGTATGTACATATGTTGGGTCCTCCTTGAGTCAATGCTGCCAAGACCATTGTCATGTCATTCATATGTTCAAGGGAAGTCCAGCCTTAATAAGCCTCATATTGAGTTGACCATCTGCATTTATAAATTTTCTACCATGTCAGCTTTCCCTATGTTAGTTTCGAATCACCTCATACTCTGATCTACTTCAAACATGTTACTTATTTTTTGTCATTGATGGGGGATACATCAAGGCCATCTTGTGATGAGTCGTTTCCTATCGACGTCAATTCATTATCCAGGAACAAGACTTAGAAATCATTTAGTAACTTAGAACTTGCATGCCTCAATGGCAGGTTTCTTCGCTTTCAACAGTGGGTTCACATCATTGACCCCTGATTGGAAGATTCCATCGAGTGTTCGAATTCAAATCATTTATTCACATTCATTGGAATGTACTAGGGTACCTTGGGATTCATTGACATTAATGGTGATTTCCCTCACACTTTTTAATGATTTTCATTTATGACCGGTAATCAAGTGGTGTCTACCATGCTCGAGTTCAACACTTGTAATCACATGGTTAGATTTTTACTTAGGGACAATGAAAATGAAGACCCTGGATCATACCATTCTGGTCCAAGTTGCGACAGAGTGTTCATAATTTTTATTGGCACATAGATCCACCTTTTATGTCTCGTGGCTATGTCCAAATTTGAGTCATTTTAGAGCATAGATCGACAGTGTATTCCTGGTGGCTATGTTGATTCACAATGATATGGATCCACGGTGTATATTTAGTGGCCATGACTCACTTGAAATTTTGTAATTTGAGTATGGGAATGCATACCTCGGACAATGGTATATTATTATGTTGATGCTTGACTGTTTGCAGGTTCCCAATCGGTGTGCTCCTTGTTTTTGACACACACATTATACAAAGTATTTCGACTGTCACGATTTCCAACCTCATACTTTGGGGAAAATTTTGTTACACATTATTTTGGTCACCCCAGTGATCCATTGACAAGCATGTGTTCATGTTCCCAAAAATAGTCTTTTTCCATGAGGAAAGTGACTAGATTTCTCCTCTCAAAAACCCTATTAAAGAAGGTCGTCGCAGGCTGCAAAAGGCATAGGGTGCGACGATGCCTGATCATTGCTTCCTTCTCTAGAGTTGGGCTACAGTGTCTCCATATGATTCACTATAGCCAGAGTGTGATGATGTCAAAAGCCAAGGAAAAGTCAAAACTTCATGAAAGTTCTAGAAGGGGATCTTATAGAAGATGAGGTGGCGTCTGAATGGTTTGGATATTACTCGCTTCTCTGATTTGTTGGGATCATCCTAATCTCTTCAAACCATCTCTCTTTCCCCTATATAAAGAGGGATATATCATGGAAAAGGTTAAGCAAAAGAAAGAAAATCAAGGCTAAGATTGTATGGAGAGTTCTGCATTGGATCATTCTTGAGAGCCTCATTTCAGTTCATCAAGTCATTGTGGATATTCTTCATTCAATATTGGAGCAAGTGTATGTGTTGGAGAAAAGGGTCATCAAAAGGGGACCTTGCAACATCAAGGCTTTGGTTGTAATCTCTACTTTCAATTTAATATAATACAATGATATGTTTCTTTCCCAGAAAACTTGTCTTGTTTTATTGTATGATTCCTTGATCACATGCATAAGTTCTTGTTGAGTATATTGGATTTATTTCACTTTGGATGGCTTGTGTTCCCTTGTAGAGTCAATATCATAGGAGCGTCAGAGTGGAGATAGGATGACAATGAAAAGAGGAAGCGACATTTAAATGGGATGTTGCCTATCTCTTGTTAACTAGTAAACTCAATAGTTAGGACTTAGGGAAATCATCATATTATGTTCTTTTTTTTTTCTAGATACAGGTGGATTTATGGAGATGTTTTTATGTCTGTATTTACCAATTAATCCCATAACAGGGAGGATTAAACACCATATAATTGGGACAGTTGGTCCGAGAAGGAAGGGCCTTGGGGGCAGTTCAACAACTGGTCGACAACAAACTAAAGGGTGGAAAATTATCCCATGAATTTGGCCTCCATTGCATCAAATTGTTGCTGGACTTGGGTCTCCAATTTTTCAATGCGGGAATTGGCAGAAGCAATCTCAGAAGTCACTTGGTTGATGAAATCCTTGGTCTGAGTGATGGAATCTTGTAGGTATTGGTTGCGAGTGGTGTCCATTTGGATATGAGGGGTGCCTGTAAGGGAAGGGGGTGGGTGCGACCACAAAAAAGGAATTATAAGTGATAGGTACCACAAAAATCAGGGAGAAAAAGGGAATACAATGGGAGAGGTGGAAAATAGGGGTGTCAGGAAGGGGTCGGGTCCACGGGAAACAAATTTGCTAAAAAATGATAGGTATGACTATGATCAGGGCGAAGAGAAAAATATAATGGGATAGGTCTCAAATAATGGTGTAGGAAGGATCCAAATTTTTTTTTTACTCCCATGGAGTTATACTTTGATCTGAATAATACTACAATGACCAAATGAACAAATTCTTAACATGAATAAACATGTAGGAATTTTGCAACCTGAATATAGGAGGCAAGGTTTCACGACAATAGATCTTGTCTGTTATGTTTCTACTCTATTTTCGCCCCAATGGTTAGGGTGTTTATGGTTTCTAATGAAAAGGGTTTTCCCTATGCTATAGCTCTCTGATATATGTGTTGGGGTCAAATAGTAGTACTCGACTCAATATCTCAAGGCACCAACTAAGGAGGCTAGACTATACCCTTAGCTGTACTACCTGATTACCCAGGTACTAGAGAGTGTCTCCCTGAGTGCTATTCTCAGTGGCACTATAGAAGTCAGCTGACTAATTTGTTTATCTACGAAGGGATTCATGATATCTAGGCCAATCCATATATAGGTGCTGTCCGATCTGCTACCACTTGAAGAGGTACCAACATGGGTTACAAGAGTGGAAAAAAATGTGTGCTTAAGTAGTACTTGTAGTTCCTACATGTATGCTTCCTTGACCACAAATTTATGAGTTGAATGACATATATCTATAGCTTTAGGATACCAAAATACATCTCTACCCTGAAAAAAAATAACCCACAATTTTATTCCAAGGAATGTTCTTTGATACCACTTGTAAGGTACTAGATCTATTATAATAGTAGAAAACAAAAATATTGAAGAGAATAATAGTGGAACAACACAATATATGAAACCACAACACCAAAATAATACCTTTATTGATAGGAAACAATGTTCACTTGCCTCTTCGAGGGGGAAAACTATAATAGAGCAGTGCTCAATTACAATAATTCTCAAGACAAAAATTCTCATGCATCCTACTGTTATTTATACTAAATCTATCTTCCAAAGAACCTTCTAGCGAAAGATCTTTCTAGAAGCAAAAGATTCTATTAGGTCTTCTTACATCGACCTGTTCTCATTTATTAAATAGGCCTTATAAACTAATGTCAACCTTTATTACATGGAAAATATATTATTCTACCCACATGAGGGGTTAGGGAGGATGGGTCCCTAACATCTACCTTGAACCAAGATTGAAGAATTTCTATAAAATAGAGGGTAAAACTGTCTTACTGTAAAATGCATGCCCATGACTCATATGACCTCCAAATTGAGTGATTCAAATTGTGGAGTTTGTATTTTATCCTTTTACATCCTATAATACATTTAGCTGTTCATTTTCAAACCAAAAACCCTCTTATGTGCATAGAGGATAAAAACTTCCTTGTAAATGCAAAAATATGCTTAAAGGTAAAAATGCATAAAAAAACATGAAAACAGGGAATGATGAAAAATGCACTCCCTAGGAAGACAAATACATGCATGGTGTTGGAAATAATTTACAATTTAAAAGTTACAAGACTACAGACATGTTATAAACCCTAAATACTATATACTAGGGTGATATCTCATGGTTTTTACCTTTCCCTAATTCCAACAATATTGTATTTTGACACAGTGTGAAAGGTTGGAGGATGCATGCTAACCATTTAAGAAAAATGTTTACAAATGTTGGAAGGATGTTCCCCAACTATTTGATGAAATGAAAACCATCAAATTGTTTCCCTTTCCTCTACATCTTCTAACATGGGGTCATAGCTCCTCTTCCTCTCTATTATGTGTATTATGTTTTTTGTCTTATAGAAATGAATTGACATGTGTGAAATTGGTTGAATGTATTCGTATATTGTACTTATATTGCTTCATTGGATTTTGTTCTAACAATTAATTACAATTCCATATAACATTACTCTAGAGGAAAATGATAGGATCATTCAAATTTTATTTGCAGTGTTGGAAGCAAAGAGTGATATGAAATGTTATTTCGCTTGGAATCAATGTGGAGCTTCATTAGAAGAAGACTTTTAATAACAATAGCTAAAAGACATTGTAGACAATTTGGACACATTGAAAGGGGGTATGAATATTGTCCCTTGGTAAGTTAGTACTCATTATTTGTTTTTGTATTGATTGTATTCATATAACTTTCTATCCTTTTAATGTTTGTTACATACACCAATATTATTTGACTTCTTGTAATTATGAAGAAATGGCATCCTAAGTGCGATCTTGGGAATGTTCCAAGTAGTAGTAGAAATCCTGTTGTACACACCGAGGAAGATGGAGTGAATATTGGAGATCAAGTTAGTTATATGGAAGAATATGACATTGATAATAGTATAGTTGAGAATGATGGTATAAATAGATTGATCTAGTATGCCTTTTCTCCAATGGATGAAAATTTTGATGATATTCATGATGTACCTCTGAGTGAGAAGTCAAAACAACCCCTTTATGAAGGCTCGAGGACAAATCTTCTCTCTTCTATATTGTTGTTGGTGAACTTGAAGGTATTGAATGTTTTTTCAAACACTTGTCTCACCTAGATCCTAAGGTATGTAATATAATTCGTCACATATGCATAAAAAAGTATACTTTTGTTTTTCTATTCTTAGTGTTATTAATTAATGTTTAAATCAAGGATGTAATATTTAATATTAATATTCTTTACATTAACTAGTTATATTTTGCATTGTAAATTGTTAGATGAATTTATCCTACCATCATCAAATACTTTACCTTGCACATGCTGAGAATTATCTGCCATTATGAAAGGTATTGGAATGGAGTATCAAGCTATTGATGCATTCCCTAATGATCATATTATATACAATGTACAATATGCATCATAAATGAAATGCCTGCAATGTTAAATCATTCAATATCAAATTGATCAAGTAACAAAACATGTGCCTTGCAAGGTTCATATATTCCCATAATTCCATGTTTGCAGTGACTGTTTAGGTGCCAAATCATAACACAATTTATGGATTACCATGCATGGAACATAAGTGAATATGGTGTTCTTTGAATGTCCGAAGATGGTTCTACATTTAGGAAAACTAAAGAAACATTGACAATTTATAAAGAAGAAACTCATAATATTAGGATTTCATTGGCAATGGTGTCAATCCATTTGGAGAGGTTAAGTCTATTTACACAGTGTTGGTGCTATTCTTTGCGCAGGTTGTAAGACCCAAGGTTTGGGTTATATAAGACCAAAAAACCCACCAGACATCGATCTTTTCGGCATCACCTTCTTGTGCAAATGAAGTCTCACCTCAGGTATCTATGGGGACTATGAGAACCAGGTTTCTACAGTGGTAAGGGAATGAGAAGAATACGTTTGATTGATTCTTCCTTAGTATGCTAGGTGCACAATTCGGTTCTGTCCTATTATTAACTTACCCATGGTTCATATTTCTATACTTAACTTATTCCAGTTACTGTATATATTTGTTACCATCACAATCAATAACTATTGCACCATTCTTTAACTATCAAATGAAACTATTCTACGATGCATGCAAATATTTTTCATAATCAAACACAGAAACATAGAAAACACATGATTCTGCGACATATCTATATCATCCATTTATTCATCCTTCTCAACCTTTGATTGTTACATTCAATAGCTCTAGACTCTGTATGAAACATATTTTAACATAAACTAATCTATCATAATCAAACTTTATCAGGATAATACCTAGCTGGACTAACCGACTGAGTCAAACTGACCGAACCCCTCATCTCCAAACCCATTACATATTTATATCAAAAGCTAGGGATAAAAACCCTAATCTATTCATCCTAAAAATATCCCATTACATTGCATGGACAACTAAGTTAACTGGTTGTTCAACACCTTTCTTCTATTTTTTAGCCTTCATGCTTCTTTTCTTCTATTTTTGGGATGTCGGGTTGTCATTTTCCTATTATGATTTATTTCCTTGCTTTATTCTTATATCTTTATTCTTTGAGTTGCGCATTGTCTTCCTTTTGAACACTTTTTTGTTAGATGTGTGTCAACTGCACACTCTCTTAGCTTTCAGTTGGGATAAATATATGTACTATTAATTTCCACATTAAATTATCAACCAGGGCTCGTAATCTTCTAGGTCCAGGCCTAGGAAACATAGGATTGGAGCCTAGTCCAGCCTAATCTAAAGCTGACAAAACAATATTCAAACCCACACTGTAAGAAATTAACACTAAGGATTCATCACTGGAATGTAGAAATAACTTAGTGCTATAAAGGCTTAGATCACAATATTTCATGTACTTGGGGTGATGTTTGTGTGATTAATCATGAGTATCTTACTCAAGTTTTCTGTCTTTCAATGGTTATTTCCTATAATGGATCCACACTTAAATGCAATAAAATAAACAAGCAAATGAAAATGAATTCAAGTGATAGGAAATAAACTAACACCTTGGGAATAATTCCAATGCGGGAAGGCCATATCTCACGAGTTAGACCTTTAATATGTCCATTGGTTATTGAAGCTATGTGAAATTAAAGTGAAAGAAATTCGAAGTTATGGGAAATAAAATCAAGTGCGGGAACTAGAAGGAGATTTGAACTATGAAAGAATTAAGTCAAAGCAAAAGCAAAACAACGCAAAACCAAACTAGATTAAAAAGGAAATCAAGACAACAAATGAAATCAAGATTTAAATTCAGAGATTGTTCCTCAAGTGAGTAAACCAAACATAAAGAAACAAGGATTGGAAGACAATGGAGAATAGAAAAAATAGTGAATATATACCTTATGACAAACACTTGGTTAAGCACACAATGAATGATGAAATTATGCTTATTTGTGTTCTGCTCTTCAAGAGACTATGTAAATAATAATATCCTTTAAAACCATCAACTCTTTTAAAAACAAAAAACCATGACAAAGAGAGAAAATTGAAATGAAATGAAGTGAAGAGTGGTTTATCCCCCATGTATTTAAATGATTATTTTAAGAACATAAATCTACACCGGAAATAATGAAGTAAGATGAATTAGCTCTGCAATCGATCTAATATGAATTCAAATATGGTTGGACACAATGATTTCCATAAGTTAAGTGCTTTATTAATGGGCGAGTTCATATGGAATGGAAGTGAACTATATTTATAATCAGTCAAGCATACAAATGGTTTTGATGAAGGAGCAATGATCTGATTTAAGAGCCAAATGGGAATGCAAGAGAAGAAATCTGTTTTAGATTTTTTTATGAATGAATAGAAACAATACATAACACTTGACCCATGTAAATGAATCCTCTTGTATTAACTATGTATAATCTCTGCTTAACATCGCTGGAAATGAGTTAATGAAGGAAACTTGTAGGCAAGAATTCAACACATAATAAAATGTGAATACAATATTTTAGAATAGAGGTTTGAGTCTGGAACTGGAAATAAACAAGCGATGCAAAGTATGGTCGAAGAAATATAATAATTATGTGCACAATCAAAGGAACATTGAACTCTAAGTTTATTATCATCAATCTAATGCAAGAGAATAAATTTAAATCATAAAATGAAAATAACAATTGAACTGAATATGAATTGCAAATGAAACACATGGATTGAAACAACGCACTTAAAATCTAATCTGTAAAAGAAAAATGAAAGAAGCAGGATGTTACCAGAATGAGGGGCCCTTACCACACTCGTTAACCCTACTTGAAGACAATCACATCAAGCTGTAATAATGCACAATGAATCAACAATAATGAATTCTCCATTTTGATCAAAGACTATGTTTACAAAATCAAATCTAATGCTTATTCTTCACAAATAATCAATTACAAAGGATGATAATGATAATGATGGCTCCCTTCTCAGCCTTTTAGCACTCTTACTTTTACATAAAAATCATTGAAGAGAGGATGGGACTGAATCCCAATGCTTAGATTTCAAATTTTACATTTTTGGAATGAAATCACAAAAATCTGGGTTTTAATGTAATTTGGGCAGATTCGAGTTAGGGATATATTATCGCACAATTTGTAGCTAGGTCAAAAGGCTAGAGGATAGAAGCCAAAATGGCTTAACAGGAACCTACCCCACCTAATGTCACCACAATGGGGAGGTTATTTCTATTTAGGGAGGTTAGCCCAGGGGAGACGCCCCCGGTAACTTGGGGTTTTGAAGAGGCCAAAGTAGAAAGGTCAAAGTAGAAGTTCCTCCTCATAGGTTACCACCAAGGTCAGATAGTCAAACCTGTAGACTTGCTCAAACTCGAAAAGGGCATCAGTAACAAAGGTGGGTTGGTATTTCCACCCCGCAATATATATATGTATATGACTGAAATAAAACAATCAATATGCAAGTGAGGAAGAAAACTATCATGAAATGCAAATGGTATAATACACGGAAAATGCATACCTACCTATACTTACCTATGGAGTCAGGTCCCACCACCTTGGTGGGGTTTGAGGTGGTGCCTGCTGATGGGTAATGGGCACCTTCTTCTTTCCAAAATGGACAGATAGTATGAGTTATCAACTGATTCCAGTCCAACTTTGAAGGGTCCGAGCCACGACTGCGTGCTTCCTTTTACATTAGTTGGCTCTCCTTTCTGAGTATCTCACATCCATACCATATCTCCCTCCTTATACTTTATGATTTTGTATTTGGTCATTCCCTGAACAACCCTGGTGTATTGCACTGAGGGAGGTGGGTGGGCTTCTGCTGTAAAGACTTCTTGTTGAGACGGGTGGATTTGTATGTCATCTTCATTTTTCTTTAGTATTTTCACTGTCCCAACTTCTTTGTTCTTGAATTCATCTAGGAGTTGTTGGTATTATTCTTTCTTGGGCCATTCGATCTAATCAAAGTCTTCCTCTGTTACTAAGGGCATGTCTTCTGGAGAATATTTTTGAAGAGTTTGTATCATATCATCTTGCATTTTATCATTGTTGGTGGGATGAACAATATCTTGCACATGGTCCCCAATTATTGGCACATTAAGTAGACGTCCCATCGTTCCATCTTTCAAAGGTAATTGCAAAAAGGTGAGGTCCATCTCGAGGGAGCCGCCTATCATTGCACCAAACTTTCTAGATAACAACATTCCCCACACATCTGGGACGTCAACCACTATAATGTCAATGTGGATTGTCTTCTCGGGGTATTCTTTTAAGTGCACTTCAACATTTTCAACCACCCCATGTGTAGGTATTGCTTTAGATTCTAAACCACACACATTCTTATAAGGCCTAGTGACCTTCAAGCCCATTCGTTGCATGACTTTAAGGGACATCATGTTAGCACCAACACCTATATCTAGCATGCAATTGTTAATATATTTGTTGTTCATTGTTAAAGTCATGAAGAAGGGAGGGTTTTCACCATACTGAACCCTGAAATGGTTAGCTTGCAACATAATAGGGGGGTCCATAGGTTCATCTGATCCCCAAAAAGAAGGCATCGAAGCGTTCTTTGATGGATGGGATCTTGATTTATTCTCTTAGGGGAACATTCACATGCATCTTTGATAACGCAGTCAACCTTACCAGTCTTGGATGTCCTAGGAAGAAGCACCTCAAGAGACAGGGGTTTTGGCTGATCAGTGGTAGGTTGTTTCGGGTTCTTCCTTCTGTATAGCTGAACTTCTTGCTTCTTTATCTTTTCTCGTGATTCCTGGTCCAAGTTGTTTATTACTGCCATCCTTGCTGCTCTGGCTGCTTCCCTCATAGCTTGTTGATGTTCTATATCTGTGATATTTATCCGAGGAAAGTTCATGAAGCAGTCCATGTTATTGACCTATTGCTGGCTGATGTTATAAGGACATTCATGCTCCCAATGTGCTTCACTGCACTCCAGGCACCAAGGATTTTCATCAACAACATTTCTAGGGGCCAAGGTATTTGGAACTTTGTTTTCATTCTTTGGCTTGTGAAATTGGTTCCCTTTTTGGAATTTACCTTTGAATGGAGGCCAGGTGCTTGGATCTGGGATTTTTCAAGTTTGACAATCCAGCTCATCATTTCTTCCTGATTATTTATGATTCCATCCATGGAGGATTGTAATTTGTTGATACTGGTGTAGAGATCTGAAGTAGGCTCAACATTGTGTACTATTTTCTGCTTGGTGTCTATTCTCCCCCTAGGGTTAGCAAAGGGCTCAATCTTAGATGAAAGGAGGTTCCCTTCTATATTGGTGGCAAGCTCTTGGGCTTCTTGAATGGACTAGGGTTTTTTTTTCTCTAAGAAGATACCCTATTTGACCATTGAAAGATCTGGTATAAATATGAACAAGGTAGTCATCTTTTGGGTGATGGATTGCAGGAATTCTTTGTAGCAATGTCTCAAATCTGGTGTGAAATTCCTGAATGGACTCATTCTCATATTTAGCAAGGCTATTCAGTCATGTGAGAAGCATATTAGGGTCTTATTTGATATTCCATCTTTTGAGAAAGGCCTCTTCAAGTCTATCCATGGTCTTGATGCTTCCATTAGGAAGGCTGAGGTACCAACACCTTGAGGCATCATAAAGAGTAGTGGAGAATAACTTCATGACCAAATCTTCAACATCATCACTAATGGGGTGAAGCTGAAAGAATGACCAAAAGTTACTCATATGCTCTTTGACACTGATGGCATCAGTACCGATAAACTTAGGCAACCACTTCTCATACTTGGGTGGCATTTTCCTAGGATAGCCAGGTATGGATGACATGTCTAGGGGCCTGAAAAGGGTAGATGACCATTGTCTTTGATTGTTGAATGGGTTCGTTGTAGCGGTCTGAGAGGTAGACATGATTCTTAAAGGAAGTCTCTTCCCCAAAAGTGATTTGACTACAGGAGAATTTAAGGGAGGCTTCCTTCTAAAAGACAAAGGAGGATTGCTGAATCTCCTTCTAGTTTGTGGAGTCACCAGATAGTTTACTTGAAATTATTAAAGAAAAGGGGAAAAACACCCTAGTGGAGTCGCCAGGTGTTATAACCCTAAATTGCACTATCCCTGCTTACCTGGCATCAGGCCTACTCATTGCCTTTCCTTGCCTAAGCCATGCTGAACAAACTCTTCAAAAACCTCCTAAATCAAGTAACCCGTGCCCTAACCTAGCATTGGGCGCGTTGGGATGCTGGCAGGCCTTCTGCAGCACACGTGTGAACGCTGGCTGGCCCACTACAGCCCGCGTTTACCTAACAAAGAAAAAAATCAGGAAAGTTTCCGCTGGGACGAAGAGCTTTTTGTCAGTTAACTGGAACTCCCAACCATGCATGGCCAAGAGTTCGCCAAAAGCCCTAGCTCCTTCTAGACTATAAAAGGAGGGGTAGGGGTACTATTCAAAGCAGGAAAAATCATAGCAAAGAAACTCTGCCAAATTTCCAAGTCCGTTTTGTCCCAACCCTTTAGCCTTGCCTCAAGCTTTAGGAGGAATTCATGCAACAGCAGTTGGAGGACAAAAGAAGAGGAGGAGCCCAGGATCAGGATCGAGGAACGGTGGCCGATCTCAAAAAATCATTGTAAGTTGATTCATATTGAGATTAATGAAAAAGATGCTTTTCCCGTCCCAAACACATGAATCTCATTTATGTTATTTGATTTATGTTTGATCTCTAACCCTCTAGTAGATCAATAGCACGCATGCGTAGTTTTGTCTTGATTGTAGGAAGCTTTGTGGAAGGAGCAACAACAACAAGGGGATAAAATCTCAAAGGAGGATCTACTCCAACCATCGATAAAAAGGTTAGTTGATTCTTCTCATGTTTGCCTGAGAAAAGGGGTTTTGGATTTGGGTAGAAGGTTAAAAGTAAGCTTATGAAGGGTCATGATCTACGTACAAGTTTAAAGCCCTAGCTTGTTAGTCCGTAGGGTAGAATACCCCACAACAGAATTGGTGACTCCACTAGGGATAGTCTTACTCTTAGGGTTTCCGGATTTGGTTAAAGATCTTTTGGGTAGTTCAAAGAAATTCAGTCTCAGTTTCTTTGTTTATTTTTGTTTTCTGTTAGGTCAATGCTAGCAGGGAACCTGGTTATCAATACCAGTCTTCTTTGACTGACGCTTGACATTTATTCACAGAACACACAGAGGTACACGCGGCCTGTAGAAGGCCTGCACGCATGTGCCTACGCCCTAACCTTCTACAGCCCGCGTGTGAACGCCTGCTGTAGTGGTTTCAGTAGCGTGTAGAGCCCAGGAAGATTAAGAGGCAGTCCCCTCTTCCCTGTCAGAAGTTTATCTTCTCAGGGGGATTTCTGGATCCTGTCTGGGTCTTGATTGGTATACTGTCTTGTGTTTCAGTCTGTCTTATTGTGTTGTTTTTCTTTACGTTGGTTTTTCTTTTTGCAAACCTTTCTTTTCTGTTAAAGTGATAGCATATAAGCCTTTTAGAGACTCTGGTTGTCAATACCAGAAGCCTTTTTCAGGATTAGACTGTCTGTGTGTGATTTTATCTCATTTTTTACACAGACCCGCGGCCTGTTTAAGGCTAGACCGCGGGTACCCGTGCGCTGTAGAAGCTCAGCACGCGTTTTCACGCGTGCTGTATTGGTGACAGTCGCGGGTCTGATTGAAGCTTTTCAGCTTGGGTGGGGCAGTCATCCCCTCTTGTGGTGAGAAGAGCTTCTTTCAGGGGTCTAGAGTCTGGGGCTGCACAGTCAGCAGGTTAGGGCAGTTCACCCTTAGCTTGTGCTGGTTTTTTGATTTTTTGATAGAAAAGACAAAAGAGAAAAAAAAAAAAAAATTTGTTTTATGGTTTTTAGGCAAGTGTTAGAATTGGTGCTGTTGTGATTGCTTTGTTGCATTTTTTGTGCTCTGATTCTGTTTGCGATCTGCGCTTTAAGTCATAGTTTTCCTTTATTCTCTTGGTTTTGATCTTGTCATCATTTTTCCTTGTTGCGTGATTTTGCAATAAAATAAATTTTTTTTTTTGTGTCATTTTCTTCTTGATTTTGAGGATTGTGTTGTTGCATCAGTAGCTAGGAAAGAAGTCTTTTTGCATAAGTTTTCATAGTGCATGTCTAGTATAAGTAGCTCGCAGATCTGATCGAAAGTCCTTCATATTTACTGCATTAAATCTTAGGAAATTTGAAAAAGAAAAGAAGTCTTTCATCGAAAAGTTGCTGGTTTTGCATTTTATCAAAAGTTTTTGTTTCCAAACATTTTTGTTCATTTAGCTTTGAGTCTTTTTACACACCATCAGTTTCACTTTCGCACCTTGAGACTTAAAAATCCCATTAAAAGCAATGCTAAATAAAATCAAGTGGACTTTTCTGTTTGTAGGGTGCATACACTAGCTCAGGAATAGGGCCTTGGAATAGGTTGGAGAGTAAATTCTCCAAGGCCACCCAAACCAAACATTGGAGTCTGTCATTTAGGGAGTGTAGAAGTCCAGTTACGGAAAGTTATTCAGGACCCCCCTCTAACACAGGGGATAAACACGAGGTCTCATAAGGAAAGGCAGTGGAGATAACCCCTCCAAAGCTGGACCGAGCGTTGCGGAGAACACATATAGAGGATCTGTTAAGGGATTCTGTCATTAGCATTTGCCACGGAGCTTCATGGGTCTCAAATCCGTTCGAGGTCTCAGTCGTCTTCCGGAACACTTGCTCTCGATACCCTTGACATGTTTCGGGCTTGATACCCTGCTCATTGTGGTCTGCCCGACTGCCGACTGTACCCGCCTGATAGCTGTTCACATGCTGGCAAAATAGCTGCCAATATTTTCTAGGGACATACACATGTGACTGCGGGGGTATACCGCGGTACCTAGGATGGACATCGGACCAACGCTTTGTAGAGTAGACTCAAAGAGTGCTTCCGTATTTGAGTTGCACTTGCACCGGTAAGGTACTCTAGTGTTGGTTGTTGTAACTGTTCTTCCTACTAATATAGTGCTTGCTTGATTTATCTTCTAAGGGCTTTCTTTTAGTGCGTGTTACTGTTTGTTCGTGTAGAATACCTTAGTGTGTCGTGAATCTTCTCACACAGTGGA
Source organism: Picea engelmannii (assembly GCA_009831015.1). Lineage (NCBI taxonomy): Eukaryota > Viridiplantae > Streptophyta > Pinopsida > Pinales > Pinaceae > Picea > Picea engelmannii. The sequence goes on along the minus strand of ML840577.1, from coordinate 59,797 downwards.
GGATTCAGAGCTCCGCCGGTCACGAAGGCTTCTGGGCCTACCGCCAGTTATACTGGAGCCACCCCCGCCACCACTGAGGCGGAAGTTAGACCACCGAGGGTCTTTCAAAGCAACCGGGGCCTTTGATCCCGAACAACCCCCCGAGGAATCGACCGCCAATATTGGATTGGTTGAAACCTCAAACACTGATACTTGGTCGGACGTTATTGTGCCAATTCAATTTTACGAACGCCTATCAGTGCCTAACCTAGTTATGGAACAAATATCTGGGAATTCTTCCATTCCTATCACCATTGTTACCATAGGAGAAGCTTCTCCTAACTTGCCTTTGTCAGCGGTCCAGGCCACCACGATCTCGGCCGCAACTACGTCGCACAGTGGACCAACCCCATCTATGGCGGCGACCACACCTCTTTACACACCTAGTGCGACAGGCGCTCCGTTTTCATACGGTATGCCTAGTTCAGGTACCAGTCCTGTACTCACCTCCTCTACTTTACAGACTTTGGGTTTGGGGGCAGGGAGCTCTAACGCTCCTCTGCAAGATCAAATCGGGGGCATTCCTGTCCCTTTCAATGCTTTTCCTTACACTGGAGGTCATATCCCTCCTTCGTCCCCTTCACTCGGTGGATCGCATCAGCAGTCTGCCGGGCAGCCTACACACACAAGTCATTTTGGAGCTGGGAGTCAAGGAACACCTGCGCAAACTCAGCCGGTAGGTTCGTCACCATTTCTCGGGAAGGAGACGTTTGGTAATAACACTTTAGCATCCGTTGCTTTCCCATCTAGGGGCACACCTGTTTTTGGATAGTTTACACCAGCACATGGTACTATTCCTGCGCTAGGGGCACATATACCAGGACCTTGGAACTCAGCACAAGGATCGTTCCATCCTCTGGAATGCCGTTCTGGGGTAACTCTTTCCACAGCCAGTGGAACCCCAGAAAGACCTCTATTCCTCTTCCATCAGGACCAACATGGGGTAATCCATCCCAAAGTCCATCAAACACGATGAACTCCCAACATCCTATGTCCTTCATAGGGAATCAGCCAATGATGTCTCCTCAAATGCAAAACCCTTACGCTGGTCAAGGCAACGGTTTCTACCAAAACCCTGGCCAGCAACAAAAATTTTCCTGGCAACCTGGTGCCAGTCAAACCCCAGGACCCTTTTATCCTAGCTATCAGCAGCAACCTAAACTCCCTTTCTTGGCAACGTTACACTTGCCGGATTTAACATGGTTGTTGAATGATCCTATCTGTCACGATCCACATTGGCCTCCTATGCCGACGAAGTTGCCTTCAGACATCCCAAAGTTCGAAGCCAAGCCTAATGAAGATCCAGGTGATCACGTGACCACTTTCCACTTGTGGTGTTCATCTAACTCACTGAAAGATGACTTCGTCCAGTTGCGATTGTTTCAACGCACTCTTATTGGGAGTGCCGCGAAATGGTACATAGAGCTTGGTCGTTCACGATATTCCTTTTTTGGCGAACTGGCTATGGCTTTCCTTAACCATTTCCAGTTACCTATGAGATACGACGCCGGCACAGAGTTGCTAGCCAATTTCGAGTAGACGTCAGCGGACCATATCTTGGATCATATTCGAGAGTGGCAACGCCGAAAGAGTCTTATCAAGTTACCCGTCCCACCAGAATTCCTTCTTGAGTGGTTCCTTAAGTCTTTAGTTCCGTAGTTATCCAAAGATGTCGCAACTTCAGGGGTCTTCTCCGAGGAAGAGGACATCATGAGGGCTCAACAGTTTGATCTTATCTATTCTCAGTCTAGTCTATTGTACACCATCTTGCCGGATGCACCACGATCGATTCTGGACAAAACCAGACAGAGAGTCGGACCACATGCTGATGGTATAGTTGGTTCAGCACAAACCAAGCCAGCCAGACTACTGCTTTGGATGCTCCTCCTACTCAAACGTTGGAAGTACACTCCGTACAGACGACGAACCCAAAGGCCACCCAGCAGCCCGAGGGGAAGAAAAAACAACGCAAGAAGAGTAAGGGGGATAAGAAACCAAATGATAATGCTGGTGAGGGCACCATAGAAAGGAAGAAGGTGAGGTACCCGTGCAACTTATGTGCGGAAGACCACCCAACAACCTACCTATGCCCTCGACTTGCAGAGGCCCATAAGTTTGTCACGCAGCAACAACAAGCTGTGTTGACTAATCCCTTTCAGCATGGGCAGAATTTAACTCAAGCCTTCACAAGTACGGAGGGGGGAAACCAAGAAAACTACCCTCCCCCAAATAGTTCATCTTCCGCGAACGTTTATATGATGAAAAGTGACGCTTTCATTGCGACTAGAGCTCACGATTATAGCAAACCAAGCGCCTCAGAGAAGGGCAAAGAAGCCGAGATCCCATCTCTTCCTCTACAGATCGAGAAAACATTGGGTGAAACAATGACTTGCATCCCAAAAGGTGCGTTTAAACGGGCTTCTCATAATCCAAACGCAAGGGCCGCCCATAACTACTCTGTGGTGGAAGATTTATCACAAACCCCTTGTGTTATGTCCGCTTTGGAAGTCCTCCAAAGTTGCCCTGCTCAGAGAAAATCCTTGTTGACTGCTTTAGGCTCTACAGAGACTTGTAACCTGGGCACCATCATGTTAGATATGACTGACTTGAAACCTCATTTGCCTTACCACGTCGCATTCCAGATAGTAGTGGCTCATCCCACGAAAACTTTTACACGTAATATATTCCGCATGGTGGTAGACGAGGGTGCGTCAACTTGCATTATGTCGTTAGCCTGTTGGAAAGCCATTGGTCAACCTTAGTTGTCTCCATCACCTACTCTTCTCACTGCGTTCGATGGTCATTCTTTCCGAACGCATGGCATCATCCCTTCTTTCCCTGTGCAGTTAGGGGGGAAGACCGTGTGTGTCGAAGTAGAGGTAGTCGATGCCCCCATCAATTACAATCTTTTGTTAGGTCATAGTTGGACTTATGCAATGCAAGCGGTGGTCGCTACAGTTTTATGAGTCTTACTGTTTCCACATGAAGGCCGGATAGTGACTATTGACCAATTGTCCTTCTCTCGACCTGACCCAGCCTTGGGGGCATCCACGGTTCCCATGGTAGATAATCCTCAAGCCGGGGTCGTGAATGTAGGAGTTGGTTTGTGCCCATATTTGATGGGTACCTTTGACTACCCACCTCCTCATGGCGATGTCAAGTTTATATCGAACCACCACAAGGCTGAGATTTTCCATATTTCGTCGTTTCGCATGACTTACTTTCAGGATCCATGGACTCTTCCTTCCCCATTAGACACGATGGATGAGACAGGGCCAACTGGCATGGCTGTGCCCTTGTCGGTAGCTGAGGTAGTGTACTCTTTGTTCCAGCAAGCTTCAACTACTCCTGATCCGATTCTCGCACCAGAGTTGGATCCACTCCTCGAGCCTATCTGGGCTCAAGATTCTCTTGTCAACACTGATTCATTAGACTTAGTCTTGCCTTCTGACGAAGCTATAATCGAAGCAATGACTGGTCCAGACAAACCCTGGGAAGATCTTCATCACAGGTCATACTTCCTCCCGGAGTTACACCGAATCAAGGCAGGAGAATTCACTATCACCATGACGGGAGATCAGCCTTGTCCCATTAACCTCTTGGCTACACAGGATATTTATGCTGAGGGAAATATGGCGACTATCGCTGAAATGATACCTATCAATATCTCTCGAACCCCCGGTGTTGTAGAGAATGTCTTCGTTGGAGAGGATTGCTCCCCCGAAGAGATTCAGATTTACACAGATCTTTTCAAAGAATTCCGCGACGTTTTTGCCTGGTCTTATGAGGAAATGCCAGGCATCGATCCGAAAATTGTTGAACATGAAATCACTACATATCTGGACGCTAAGCCTGTTCGACAGAAACTTCGTCCAGTTAATCCAAGGAAGGCAACAACCATCAAAGCTGAAGTTGAGAAATTGCTTAAGGCAGGGTTCATATACCCTATCCACTTGACTGAATGGGTGTCAAATCCCGTGCCAGTCGATAAAAAACAAGGCACGATTCATGTCTGTACTGATTTCCATGATTTGAATAAGGCATGTCCGAAAGATAATTATCCAACCCCATTCATCGACCAGATCATTGATGAGTGCGCCAGTTGTGAAGCCTTTTCATTCATGGATGGTTTCTCGGGTTATAACCAAATCCGAATCAAACCCGAGGACCAACAAAAAACGACATTCATTTGTCCGTGGGGTACATTTGCCTATCAAAAAATGCCTTTTGGTCTCAAGAACGCTGGAGCCACTTTCCAGCGGGCCATGTCTTTTGCGTTTCACGACCTCAAACATATAGTCGAGGCATATTTAGATGATTTAGCATCACGCTCTCGCAAGCGAAAGGATCATCCTACACACTTTAGACTCATCTTTGAACGCTGCCGCTACTTCCAGATTCGCTTAAATCCCAACAAGTGCAGCTTTTGCGTCACGTTAGGACGTTTGTTAGGGTTCATCATTTCAACAATGGGGATCATGGTCGATCCTCTTAAGGTGGAGGCAATAGTACAGTTGCCCCCCCCATGCACAATTTTACAACTTCAAAGTCTTCAAGGCAAGGCGAACTTCTTACGACGCTTCATCTCCAACTATGCCGAAATCACCAAGGGCTTCATGCATTTACTGAAGAAAGACGTTCCCTTTTTTTGGGACGAAGCCGCACAACATTCTTTCGACGCATTGAAACATTCCCTTACAACCGCACCTCTGCTACGACCACCGAATTATAACAAGGATTTCCTATTATATCTGGCTGCCGTAGAGTCAACCATAGGCATGGTTTTAGTTCAGGAAGATGATTCATTTTCTGAGTACGTGATCTATTACCTGAGCCGAGGCCTCGTAGGACCGGAACTTAATTATACACATCTCGAAAAACTTGCGTTGGCAGCAGTCCATGCTGTTCAACGGTTTCGTCACTATGTTCTGTTTTGTAAGACCACTGTCGTTGCCGTCATGAATCCATTTCAGTACATGTTGACATGATGAGTTATAGGTGGAAAAATCAGTAGATGGATGATTATCCTCCAAGAATTTGACTTATACTTCGTTTCATCCAAGTCCAAAAAGTCGTTGGTCTTCGCAGAACTTATCTCGGAACTTTCGGTTGAGTCAGGTGACGTTGTGCCTGAGGAATCGCCTATCTAGGGGGATATGTTTTTGATCGAATCATCTGACCCCTAGTACAAAGATATACTGACCTATCTCCAGACTTTGAAGTGTCCTACCTCTGCTTCTCCTGATGAGCGTCGACGGATCCGCCATCAGGCCAAGAACTATCTTATACTCAATGATACTTTGTATCGGAGAGGTGTAGATTGTATCTTGTGTCGGTGTCTCACTCATGAGGAGGCCATCATAGTACTCAACGATTGTCATATAGGAGCTTGTGGCAGCCACTTATCCGGGTTGGCAACAACCCAAAAAATCTTACGAGCAGGTTACTTCTGGTCCACACTTATCAAAGATTGTATTGAGTCGGTCAAGAAATGCCATCCGTGCCAAATATTCTCACGGAAGATGAAGGCACATCCAACTCCAATTTTTCCTATTATCACTATCAGTCCCTTCACCAAGTGGGGGATTGATTACACTACATGCAACCCCCCATCAGCAAGGGGGCATCGCTATATCATTGTGGTTGTCGACTACTTCACTAAGTGGGTCGAATCCATGCCGACGTTCAAAGATGATGGAGAGACTGCAGCTCTCTTCTTATTTAACCAGATTATAGCACGGTTTGGAGTCCCGAGAGAGATTGTCACTGACCATGGCAGTCACTTTCAGAACCAAATGATGACCGAGTTAACGTCAAAACTTGGGTTACGGCAAGAACACTCGTCACCTTACTATCCCCAAGCCAATGGGCAAGTGGAAGCTGTCAACAAAATGCTTAAGACATTACTATAGCGAACCATCAACTCAGCCAAGTCAAACTGGCATTTGATGTTATACTTGGCATTATGGGCTTACCGAACGTCAGTTAAGACTGCAACCGGTTTCTCACCTTTCCAACTCGTTTACGGGCTGGAGGCAGTCTTGCCCATCGAATGCCAAATTCCATCTCTAAAGTTGGCAGTACAGTTATTGCCAGACACTTCTCCGCTTGAAGAATGGTTAGTACACCTAGAGCAGCTTGATGAACAACGTCGTGATGTGGCACTGGCCAACGAGGCTCATAAGAATAGGGTGAAGTGTCAATATGATAGGTCCGTTCGTCCTTGGGTTTTCTCTGAGGGTGACCTTGTCCTGGTTTATGACCAAGACAAGGACCCCCTGGGGGTAGGAAAGTTTAAACCCATGTGGTTCGGACCCTTCATTGTTAAGGAGGTGTTAAAAAAGGGTGCCTATCGTCTGGTCGACTTTGAAGGGAATGCTTTGGCGGAGCCTAGAAATGGGCTCTACCTCAAGAAGTACTACTCATATAGTCACTGTGGGTAACTTTTTGTATCATATGTATAGTCTTTGTGCTATTACTTTCTTTCGTTTCTTTTGAAAAATGTGTCATGGACGTGTCATTAATGTTATCTTTCGTCACTATGGCAGATGTCGAGTGAGTCTGCGGTGTTCATTGGGTATGCAGACGGTTCTAGTCGACACATGCGGAGGCTTGCCTCCGCAGCTTGGGTGATCTTTACGCCACAGGGTCAGTTGTTATCTTCCGGGGGAATATGCTTAGGTGACACCACAAATAATGTTGCTGAGTATAGCGCAGTTATCGAGCTACTTCGTGATGCTTTGTCATTTGGTATCTCTCGTCTCCGGGTCTATCTAGACGCTCAACTGGTTGTGTCACAGCTAAACAGAATATACCGTGTGCATGATCCTACTTTACACCGACGATTCCTTAGGGTACATCTCTTGGAACACAACTTTGATTATATCACATATTTTCATGTTCCTAGGAGTCTAAATCAAATCACAGATACTCTAGCTAATCACATTTTAGATTGGCATCTTGCTCACACATAAAGAAGATCATGATCAAACACATGTAAATACATTTTTGGTACACACAATCCATAAAGACACAGAAAATAAATAAAAACCATATATATACATCATAAAATCTGTAGAGTACATCGATGGGCACAAACGCCTCAAAAAATGGGAGCCATCACGAGTCACTAGGGCTTATGCCCTCAAAAAATATATACATATAAGTGCTCGAGGCACATAAAAAGTTTACAAGTCGGCTCAGGGCCTGTGGGCCCTGTTATAGTCATACACAGCCCGACCCAAACGCCTAAATAATCGGACCCAGGTCCGAGGTAACCCCACCATATGAGTCTGCATGAAAGGCGACAAGTCCTCTATCTCTATCATAGGGACTGTGCGGGTGAGCTCAGTAAAGTTCCACTCAATCCGTACAAGGGCCCTCTCAGCCTCTCCTGCTGTAGGGTGCCCTGCTGCTGCTACTCCTCTGGTGGCGGCAGCTGCTGTCTCTGGCCGTGGACGACACCTGTTTCGTGCAAAGTTGGCAGGTCGCACAGGTCCCACATCTGCAAGCAACACAAAGTTCACCCATTAGAAACTCTGTTATCCAAAAACATGATATATCTCAAAAAAGACATAAAAATTACATATGCAAACAAAAAAAAAAAAAACTGTACAGGAGGAGACTTACCTATCTCCCCTCACTCCTCACCAGGTGGCACTGGTATCGATGGATCTCTGGAAAAATCGATTCCCGCATATGGGTAGTCCTCAATAGCAGGGATCTGTCATGACAACCAAGCAAAGAAGTCATCATTGAAGGCCTCCACAGTCCTTCCACCACCCTGTCGTGGCAGTAAAGCTGCCCATCTGCACACTGCCGGGAAAGTCACCAGATGTCCTCGTACCGTCATCCGAGGACTAAAGCATGGAACTCTCTCGAAGAAAAAGGAACACAGGATAGTCCCAAACCCGAAATTCCTGTGTGTCCTCTATCTACACGCTGTCAGTTGAGCTTTCATGCTCTCTAGTAAGGTGGTACTCCAGTCATATATCTGTGCATTCATGCACTGGACTGCACAGTTCATCTGTGCACATGACGCCTGATGTACGGCCGCAGAGCCGGTAATCCGCCCAATCAATGATAGGATAGTCTGAAGAACAGGGCTGATGATACTACCAACCAGTACCGAAGAGGTCGCCTGGTTGGTCTCAGCCACACAGTATTCTGCTATCAACTCCGAGACTTTGCTCGGCCCCGCAGGAAAAGTATGAAAGTTAACGGGTTCCCATCTCCTCGAGAGGCCCGTCAAGAAATAGATATCCTCGGTGGTGGGCACCAAGGATTGCCCCTCTATCATGAATGCCTCAGCATCAGGGTGCCAGTAGTCAACCAGGGCATTCAACAGCCTTGGTTGTGCGCGCATGAACGTACATAGAAAAAACTTCACCAAGCCACAGTGCGTCAGCGTGGCCATGACATTCGGATCTGCAACTGCTGCCTCATTGGCAGCCTCATGCTCCCTCTCTCTCCAATGCACATACATCCTGCAAAGATCACAAGTCAAAAAAGAGAGATTAGGATCTTGCAAATCATTTTTTCCACCACACGGGGGTAGCCTGCGGGCTGTCTAAGTGACAGTCGCGGGTACCCACACGCTGCTTAAGCCCATCACGTAGGTACCCGCAGGCTGTCCTTGGATAGCCCGCGTTTGGCTAGGGTCGGCTTCAAAAAGGGCGATGGACACCCCCCCAAACAACCAAAAAACTATAAAGGAAGGATTGAAATGCAAGATGGGGGAGTTTGTACTTACTTGGTCCGAGCATAAGTTCGTTTGGTCCACTGTAGCTCCCGGAATTGCAATATCTGGCAAAGGGGGTCTTTTGGCTCCAAATTCAATTTCCCAATCAACAATGGTGATAATGAGCTACCAACTTCTATTTATAGACTTTTTGGCCTCTTTTTGTCACCCTTTTGGCCCCTTTTATCAGTTTCTTTATACCAAAAGCCATTTTGGGTGGTTCCGGAGTTATATGGAAGGGATTTGATCAGGTATTGGAACACTTTTCATTGAGTTTCAGAAAAATAAAAAAAAATACACATAAGGACGGTCCATAATTTTTTTTTCAAAAATCAACCTGAGCATATAGGGTAGGATTTCATCCCCACTGTTGCATCTCGTTGCCTTTTGTTTTTACGATATAGGATCGATCCCATCCGGTTGTGCCATGGAACCATCATTTCTGCTCTAGAAGTGCCGCAACTGGATGGTAGAGCTTACCAAACATGGATGCCCTAGGTAGTTCCTGGTAGCATTATGGTGTCCATGCCATTTCTGACAACTTAGTAGGCTCGGGAGTCCGTATAGTATTTCCTGAATATGAGTTTGAGCCTCATTTGCATGGGTCTTTTTCACTCTTTATCTTACCCTCCGGACTCCCAAAACATAACGGGTCTCCTTTTAAGCCCTTTTCAGACCCTCTAAACATGAAAAGATTGCTGAGCGATCTTGTGACCCTTCACACTCGTTAGACTGAATTTTGAAGTCACGTCTGTCCGGCGGTAGTTTACCCCTTTTTCGGTTCGGACGGTCAACTGTACGAACAAAGAAATACTCTATTGAATTTCCATTCTTTAGAAGAGTATCCTCAGGTATGATTTTATTCCTTTTTCGGGCCTGAAGGACTAAAGTTACGAAAAAGAAACCCCCCCGGAGTCCATAGTTAAGCTCTTTTCAGACTCCCTAAAATTGAAAAGATTGCCGAGTGACCTTATTCTTTCACACTCGTTAAACGGTCCAGAAGAATATTCCTGACGGAGTCCATAGTTAAGATTTTTTCAGACTCCTTAAAATTGAAAAAATCATCGAGTGATCTTGTCTTTGTCACACTCGTTAAAATGGTTTTGAATTGACGTCTAGTCGGTGCTAGTTTACCCCTTTTTCGAACCGACTAGACTATTGACGAAAAAGGTACCCCAATGGAGTTTCCTTTTATGTTTTTTCAGACTCTCTAAACATGAAAAATCACCGAGCTTCCCTTCTCTGGGCTCGTTAAACTTACATTGAAGGACATTACCATTGTGTGTTCTATCAACCGCATTTGCATCCTTTACCCATCAGTCTAAGTAACAGTTTGCTTTTGCATCTTAACACCTTTGGCCACTGGAGGATTTTTCCCGAGTATCATTTCCTAGAACATCAATCTTGCCCTTGTGCCTTGAGCTTGTATGTTTGCTGTGCTCGTTCCTCCAATGTAATGTAATATTCCTTTATTCTTTTTCCAAATCAACAAAAAGAACCAAAAAAAATCAAATATACCCCAGAAAGAGGATGGGAAAAGTATTTTCTTTATTGGCAGCATTATGAGTCACCCTTGGATAAAGCACACCTGTCCATTTGATTCATCAGACTTTGGGATTTAGTATGACCTTAGGTAGCCTTGCTCGCTATATTGAGTTGTGTCCTCCACCGTTTGTTTACTCTTCCAAACATATGGAGAGTTTGCGTTGCCTCCTGCTTCGTAGACTTATGATTAACAAATATGCTACCTGAGTCTTATCACTTGTCGTGCTATTGTCCAAGGGAAGTTTGTTACTTAGCCTGAGTCAGCCACTCTGCAATATGTCTCTTGTCTGCATACCCGGCCATCCTGAATGTCCAATCAAGTCTTTGTTCGAAATCATTGAAGCCTTCAGTCTGATCATCAAGATTATCAAGTCCATAACCGACGAGCCGTCGAAGACCTCTGGGTAGTGCAGTCGTACACTCATATTACACTCCTACCTGAGTTTTAGAAGACTTTGAAGTTGTTGCTCGAGCTCTGAAGTACAGCCATCTGGCCAAATCAACTTCTGAGAGATGGATACTTCATATGTATATCTTTCTGATTTCGAGATGTAGCTCCACTGTGTATTGTTCGCGACTACTCTTTATATAGTTATTTGACATGGATCTACAGTGTATTTGATTGGTAGCCATGGTTCTAATTGATCCCGAGCATGGGTATGCCCGCCTCGGTGAGACATTTGATATTTTTTGCAGACGACACTTCCCGATTCCTGATTCCTGGGCTCACTCATTCAGCATATCAGTACAGATTGGTAAAGAATTGGTAATGTATTTCGACCATCAGATGCTCTTCTGACCTCACACATTAGGGGGCATCTGTTATAACCCTAAATTTCACTATCCCTGCTTACCTGGCATCAGGCCTACTCATTGCCTTTCCTTGCCTAAGCCATGCTGAACAAACTCTTCAAAAACCTCCTAAATCAAGTAACCCACGCCCTAACCTAGCACTGGGTGCGTTGGGACGCTGACAGGCCTTCTGCAGCACGCGTGTGAATGCTGGCTGGCCCACTACATCTCGCGTTTACCTAACAAAGCAAAAAATCAGGAAAGTTTCCGCTGGGACGAAGAGATTTTTGTCAGTTAACTGGAACTCCCAGCCATGCATGGCCGAGAGTTCACCAAAAACCCTAGCTCCTTCTAGCCTATAAAAGGAGGGGTAGGGGTACTGTTCAAAGGAGGAAAAATCATAGCAAAGAAACTCTGCCAAATTGCCAAGTCCATTTTGTCCCAACCCTTTAGCCTTGCCTCAAGCTTTAGGAGGAATTCATGCAAAAACAGTTGGAGGACAAAAGAAGAGGAGGAGCCCAGGATTAGGATCGAGGAACGGTGGCCGATCTTGAAAAATCATTGTAAGTTGATTCATATTGAGATTAATGAAAAATATTCTTTTCCCGTCCCAAACACATGAATCTCATCTATGTTATTTGATTTATGTTTTATCTCTAACCCTCTAGTAGATCAATAGCACGCATGCATAGTTTTTTCTTGATTGCAGGAAGCTTTGTGGAAGGAGCAGCAACAGTAAGGGGATAAAATATCAAAGGAGGATCTACTCCAACCGTCGATAAAAAGGTTAGTTGATTATTCTCATGTTTGCCTGAGAAAAGGGGTTTTGGATTTGGGTAGAAGGTTAAAAGTAAGCTTATGAAGGGTCATGATCTGCGTACAAGTTTAAAGCCCTAGCTTGTTAGTCCGTAGGGTAGAATACCCCACAACACTAGGTAAGCTTGTAATAAAAGGTCTATGAGGCAAGGCTTACCGAAAAGATTTGTCCTTTGAGGAAGATTGACTCAATGTTCCCCAACAACGACGCCAAAATGTTATCGCACAATGTGTAGCTAGGTCAAAAGGCTAGAGGATAGAGGCCAAACTGGCGTAACAGGAACCTACCCCACCCAATGTCACCACAATGGGGAGGTTCTTTCTATTTAAGGAGGTTAGCCCAGGGGAGACGTCCCCGATAACCTGGGGTTTTGAAGAGGCCAAAGTAGAAAGGTCAAAGTAGAAGTTCCTCCTCATAGGTTACCACCAAGATCAGATAGTCTGGCTAATCAGCCAATAAAGAAGTGTATGCCCAAATGAGAACACCTTCCCGGGACAAGATAATAGAAAAACAATATATATGAAGGCTACAATTCAGTGGGTTAGTACTTCATGTAACTATCTGACATCAATATGTAAGAAATGTAAAACAACAGATATTAATGAGATCAACGTTTTATCAATATAGCCATGGAAAAGTATCAATTCATCAATAATTATTGATATGATGTAACCAAAAATGTATCCAATCAATATTTTACTCAATAAATTCTTTCAACCATCATCTAATTGCTTATCATCAAAAAGTGTTGTGTCAATATGGAATAACCAAGTATGACGTCAACCTAGTTAGGGTTTCAAGTTTAAAAGTTTTTTAAGAGGTTGCTTGAGCACTATCACTTCAATGTTGTGGATTTAAGATCAATGCCTAGGGGTATATGGAGTCAATTTGAGAGAGGAAGAAAAGTTGAAGGAATAAAGGATAAGGAAAAGAGGGAAGGGTTCTAGAGTTCTGCAATGGCATGGCCCTAGAATCAAAACCCTAGGGGAAAGAGGCTCACTCCGGTGTTTTTTAAGCAAGGCCTCATGCTCTTTCCTCCTTCCTTAAGTCAAACTTCGAAAAATGGATAGCATAAAATATAAGCTAAAACAAGAGAGTGGGGTGAGAGAGAGTGTTGCAATGGCAAGGCTCTATCACCAAACCCTAGAAGATGGATGGCCCTAGGTGTAGATAACCTAGGCCTGGGACGTCACCTCCTTTTTAACCTTTAAAAACATAGCTAGCACAAGGGAAAAAGTGAAAAGAGTGTAGCAAAGGCTAGGCTCTTTATTCCTTCTTCAATGGCCAAATATTTCTCTTTAAGGGGACATGAAACAAGGACCTACTTGTGTGCTTGTCACCTAGGGTTTTAAATTCAAAAAAGTTTATAAATAAATGCAAGAATATAAACCTACAACCATTCAATTAAGAAGTTTTGCAAGAAAA